>SKCR01044237.1:0-84606 GCA_019454045.1 Zanthoxylum bungeanum | reverse complement strand
CGACTAGGGATATTTAATGATTAAACCTTTGGGGACTGATACTGTCTCATATCTTTCTCAGTCATTCCAGGAACTAATCATAGGGACCTCTCTTCATTTATTTATCTATGGTGATCTAATCACAAACGATGAGAGTGCAATTTCCTTATTACATAGTAAATTTGCTACAACAACACAATGATCTGTGCAAATAGTGACGCTATGGGTCTATTATCCAACAATCGCATGAATACATCAAGGAATAATGGCGGAAACATATACCTCACAATGGTTCGTTTGAGATGCAAATAACACAAGTCTTTTTCTACCTCCATCAAGCTCGGTTTTTGGCCATTTTTGGAGCTACTGAACTGCACGGTGGGGCTGTGAAAATGTCTTCAAAAATCGCCCATGGTGGTCTCCATTGAAGCTCCAAGCTTGAGATTCCATGCTCACAAACTCACTTCCCTATCACCTTTGTATTCCTCCATGAGTGTGCTAGCACTTAGATCTTGTTACAAGATCAAAAGCTTCTCCATTTTGTGTGTGAAACCAAAAAAAATGGAGATGAAAATCGGTCACCATGACCGTGAGAAGAGAGAAGGTTTTTGGCTCCATTTTGCCTAAAACCGTGAGACCAAAAGCATGAGAGAGGGTCACGTGAATGACACAAAATGGGCCAAAAAAAACCGTGCACTACACATGGTCCAAGAGAGAGAGAATGGCTTTTGTATATACATATATTCTTTATTCCATTTACCAAGTAAAATGAATAAAATATATATATACACAACAATTAATTCAAAAGTCAAAAAGGTACAAGTCCTATCAACTTTCAAATAATCACCTTTCACTATTCACATCAAGTCACTTTAATAAAGTGACAACATGTCATATCACATCACTCAAACTGACAAGTGATTTGACAATTGACGCGACTAGTGATTTGACGCTTGATGTGACTTGCGTGCCGCGTTCGAATTCGAAATACGAATGCGCTCGCAATCACTCTCGGGCTCGGGTTCGCTAATTCCAAATTAACGAATTTTCCGTCGCGTCGTGATTAAATGATTGTGCCTAGCGAATTCACTATTCACATCGCTAACGAATTAATTCTAAATTAATTCGTTCGCCCGAATTAAAATCCAATTTCAATTCCACGTCAAAATCTAATTTCGATTAATATATCGAATATATTAATTTATCGATTAATTCCAAATTAATCGTTCTCTCTCTTTAAGGATATTTTATCCGAGATAAAATATCTCCGTAATTATCCCAGATTATTTTTCTCTCTCATTGAATTAATCCCAGATTAATTTTCTCTCTCTTCCAATTATCCCAGATTAATTAAGGTGCGAGTCTACGTCATCGTGAATCTTCAGGAACCGACCCATGAGACCTCCGGATATGTTGGCAGTAAATAACGGTCGTCGGACATCTGAACACGTAAGTACCTCGTACTACGTTTATATACCGATTTACAAGACAAGGTTGGCTTCTAGCAAAACGCCATGCCTACCCAATTCTCCAGAAATATTCTTACAGGAATATATAGTCACGTGTTAGGGCTGAGGCTGGATAAGTGTCTGCCCCGTCCGAAGCACATGTCGGATGTCTGGTAACTAGTCTCTATAATCAGATATTCATGACCTGGTCATAATATCATGATTGGATGCGCATCACTCAAGAGCACTAGTACCGTATCCTGCGTGACATCATCTCCACTATGACTGAAGTGATACTTCCGTCTTGACATCACACCCAATACACTACGACTCTCTGATAAACCCAGAAGTGGTGTACGCAGAACCGGTTAAAGCACTGTACCACCAAGACCAAAGTCTACCGATTATCGTAAGTATTAGCGGTGCAAGTCTCAGGTTAAGACCAAATACACCTACCCTAATGTCGGACTCCCATAGACACATAGTCATAATACCAATGAGATTCCGAGGGGTCTATCCAGAGCGAAGCTGTTTCCCGTACCATCGGTGAAACACAACCTCCTATCGCACTTGCATAAGTATCCAATACTTAAATATATGAGAACTATGCCGTTGTGCCCTCACAACGCGCACAAGTGCAATACTAGCCTATTCCGCATTATCGATGTCCTTTCTCGATAATACTACGACTAGGGATATTTAATGATTTATCCTACGTGGACTGATACTGTCTCATATCATTCTCCGTCCAGGAACAAATCATAGAGACCTCTCATCATTTATATATCTAAGGTGATCTAATCACAAATGATAAGAGTGCAATCTCCTTTGTCACATAGTTAATTTGTACAACAACACCATGATCTGTACAAATAGTGACACTATGGGTCATATTATCCAACACTTCCCTTGCGAGGGGTGAGTGCGGCCTTAAATCTTTGTCCCGGTTCACACCGGGTGGCGACTCCATGTTATTTAGTACTTCCCAACTAGGCCGGGAGCCTAGGAACGGCGTCGCCCAGGTTCTGTTGTCTACAATGGGTCCTCACGACCCTTTGTATGGTCTTTGTATTTGCATCTCATTTGTATAAGACATGTAATGGTATAGTTTCATTTTGAGTTCTGGCCGGAGGCCAAGTTGTTTATATTTTGTTCATTGAGTCCAGGCCTGAGGCCTTGTTGATGAATGCATTGATGTTGAGTTACCGGCCTGAGGCCGAGAATGTTATGTTTTCGTTGTATTTAGATGCTGGCTATAGGCCAGGTTGCATGATGTTACGAATGCATCATGCCGAAATTTCATTAAAACCAGAGGCTTATGGAGATGGGTCTTCCTGTCTCCTGCCGGTAACATTCTGGCCTAGCGGGATGTTACAAAGTTGGTATCAGAGCATGGTTTAAGAGTCAGAGTTAGAGTCAGTAGTATGGTCTAGAAGTCAGTGACTGCAATTGTAGGGACCCAGCTGTCAGAGATTGTCTTCAATTTGGTAAAGACCACGTAGGGCTTTGTATGTATCTTATATGATTATTTGATATGATATGATTGTATTGTTAAGTGCCTTGTGTGCTTGAATATGAGTCCATGGGTGACTCATTTGTTGTGAATAGATTAGCTATCTTCGTATAGGAAGATATTGGATTAAGTTAGTACTTTTGCGGCCTTTTTGATCATAGAATCAGCAAGGATAAGATAGAATCAGTATAGGGCCCGAGTGAGGCCAGATGTTTTGAGATAAGAACCAGAGCAGTACAATCAAAGATAAGAGCCAGATCAATATAGCCGGAGAAGAGAACCATATCAGTATAGCCAGTTTAAAAGTCATTGATGAGCTGTTAAGGACCCTAGTTTATGGATAGTGGTTAGTTCAAAATTGAGATAGAGAAGTGATGTCAGTGAAGTTTAGAGCGAGATAGTTTTTTCACATTCGACCGGGTTTTGAATAGCAGTTATAAGACGGAGAAATTTCGAGGATGAAATTTTTATAAGGATGGGTGAATGTAACATCCCAGATTTTCGGGACTGTTCTAGAAGATTCCCCGAACGATATTATAGTCTCGGAGTATGATGATAATGAAGAATAAGAGTTCAAGTGATGTTATATGGGTTGGAATATTTGATTTTGAATTTTCGTCGCGTCGGAAAACGCGGGGGATCAAAGTCAGTTACGCGATTTTAGTAAAACGCATAAAGTTTACAGTTTTGGTCAAAAAAGGAGCAAACGAACTCCGATCGAGTTGATTCTTGAACCATCGGACTCGTTTTTCTGAGCCGAACAACTTTTGTGTTGAACACTATTCGGGAATCGCAACAGAAGGTCTCCGAAATTGCGATATTCCAGAAGGTTCCAAAATAGAGGCTGATCAGTAATTACGCGGGGACCATTTTGATATTTTCCCAGCAGAGTATATATAACCCCATAGTTTTGATAAATCACAAAAGGGGCAAAGTTTCCAAATCCTTTAAAGTCAACGCCCACCCCCAATTTCGCCTAATGCTCGCGCCGGCCACCGCCGGTAGGCGCGACGGTCGGGAAAGAACCGCCCGGCCACCGTGCGTCTGTTGGTGGCCGGCGGTGACTCTGAATCGCCGGCAAACAGCGGGAAACGAAGGAGAAAGGGCGCGACGTGGGTTTCATGGATCTGGTTCGTCGGTTCGTTTCACGGCACAAGCCACCTACCAAATCGAAGTTCTCGATGAGTACTATGAGTATGCGGAGTTGGATTTGCTGAACAGCGGCCGGTTGCACACGAAACGAGGAAGAAAACGGCGCGTTAATAGTAGACCCAGATGAACAGTAAATCCGATCAGAATTCCGATCATACCAGCGCGTTCGTATGGCCGATGTGAGTCCGAATATGGCCTCGGAATTTCGGTACGACTCTCCGTTTAGAATTCATCATTTTAAAGTTTACAGCTTATATTCGGATATTTCTAGTAGTTCCGTAGTTTAGCGAATTAGCATAAAATGAATTGGATATGTTTTAATATGTTAAAAAGATAAATGTGGTAGAATCCGGGGAGAATCAGATGAGATATGATCGATTCGGTAGAATTAGCGAGTTTTCGATAAAATGGAATTTCTCGCGCGACCGAGCGTAATTGACCGTAATCATGGTTAAGGTATAAATGATGTATTGCGAGGGTAATTGAGTATTTCCGGATTATTTCGGAGGGTTCGAGGCCCTTCCGTTGCGTTTGTGGAAACTTTTCCGCAAGTTTTGCCGCAAACGCGTAAAGTAAGAATCTGAGGTATCTAGTTAGTTCAGAATAGTATAAAAAAATATGTATTAGAGTAATGAAGCTTAGACCATAGTATCAGACATGATTCGGGTGTTCCGGGGAAGCCCGTAGTTGTTATAGATAAGTTGGAAGTTCCGCAAATAGCGGTAGTAACCTTGCTTTATTACTTTTTTAACAGATCGGACCCGGATCACGGGCATTCGCTTAGCCAGGTAAGTAACTCATGCTTCAAATACTTAAGAAATTTATCGTTGTTCGAAAGTAGTTATATAATAAAGTTGTCTATGGTTATATGCTTGAAACCTGTGTATTTATATAAAGATGAATGTAGAAGAAAGAGGCATGTATAATTATACACATATATAGATAAGAACAAACAATTATAAGCGGTTGTATGAACAAAAGATAAACATGAGCATATGAAAGTAAAGAGATACATATATAGGTATGAACCGGCATATATATATAGAGAGATAGATAAAGCTTATGAATAATGTCATGATTATGGTTATAATTAAATGAAACTTGGGTTTGGGGGTTGTAGAAAACTACACTCTAGGGAATGAGATTAAATTTTAAAGAATGACGGTTTGTAAGGAAGTAATTGTATGTGATGTTGATATAGTGGAATAGCTTTGATAGAAGCCGTGATATTGGTTTCATAGTTGACTAGTATAAATGTTCGAGCATAAGTTATTTTAAATTGTGTTGATATGATAGTTTGGTTGAAAAGCTAATTCAAGTTGACTTGAGTGTTAATTTATAATATTATGTGCGGATGCTTATTAAAGCATATGAATTTATAAAGTTATGGTGATTTATCGTGAAATTGAGCATGTACATTATACGTAAAGTGTAGCGAGGATAGAAAAGTCATTTAGAACATGAGTTAACTCAAGGTAAAAGCATGTAAGGAATATGATACATATATTTTAGTTTACGAGTATGTATGAACATGTACATGTACATATATGACATTATGAGAAATCATGCCTAGAGTAGAAAGGAACATGAGAAATGTATATATGCACATGCATGTGTGTGTGTGTTAAGATACAGATTATGATTATACATATGTATGTGTTAAGATTGTTGGCAGTTGAGAACATTTTCAAAGATTAAAAATGTTTTAAAGAAAGTTTCAGATGTTTTAAAATACAATGTATTTCAGAATGATATTTCTTCCAGTTTTGAGGTTTTAAAACATGAGTTTTATGGTTTTCGGGGCATGAGGTAAAACCTCACTCCAGTATGTAACTAGTACAGTTGGAATTGACGGATACAGAGAACATGTGCACATGTAGGGCCAAGATGGCAGCATAGGATCATGTACCTGGTCCCTAGTGGTGGCTATACCCAGTTGAGTTATGGTCCTGGGTGTAGAGCTCTACGTTGCCAGTTGAGTATTGGTCCTGGACGTAGGGTACCACCAGTTCTAGAGATGCCCAGTTGAGTGATGGTTCTGGGCATCGAGTACACCCAGTTGAGTGATGGTCATGGGTGTAGAGCTTTTTTCAGTTTTCAGATTTTCAAAGCTTAGATTTTAGAAACCAGATGTTAATACATGATTTTTAGAAACAGAGTTTAGAAACAGTTTTCAGATTTCAGTTTCAGGTACAGTTTATAGTTTTAAGATACAGTTTTCAGAGATATAAAATTCATAGAAAGTTTCTAGTTCCCAGTTTTCAGTTTTCAGTTTTAAGATACAGTTTACGATTTCAAATACAGCTTTCAGTTTTCTTTAGATACAGTTATCAGTTTTCAAGTATAGTTTTCAGTCTTCAGATACAGTTTTCAGAAAGATTTTTCAAGAGTGACTTCTAAAAGCATAGCATGTTAAAGTTTTATATAGCATACACGATGTGCATACGAATTACATATATGATAGTAATTCATCTGAGATGCATATAGTTGACATTGAAGCATGATAGCATGATTATATATCTATATTTGTGATTAATGTCGTGTGTATTTTATGTTCATATAGAAGAAACAATTGGTAAGATATTAGCGCATGATTATACGATTTTATATTCATGACTGTATGGTTAACCTTGTGCGTAGTATATTTATATATAGTTAGCAATTGTAAAATACGAGTGCATTATAGCATGATCTTTTTTAATATATGTGTGCATCAAGGAAGATTGTATGAGTTGCTTGCTTACTTAGAAAGAACACATAGTAAGGATACTAGATCTTGATGAAATGGTAACATATGGGTAGTGATAGTAGATTAGATAGTTTACAGAAATAAAGTTTTAAATTGTCCGATTTGATGATATTTATGTATAATGAAAGAAAGAAAGTTATAATAAATACATTAACTAGATTAGTAACGAGTATACAAAGTAAGCGGAATTCAGTGTAATGCATCAATAGCATGATAAAGCTTAACGTGATAAATTGACATAGGAATTGAATATATAGATGCTTGACAGTGTAGATGGAAAACCGAAGTTAGTAGGTGATGATTAGTTTAAGGTACAGTAATAAGTGACAGGTTTGCGAAACGAATAATAGTTAGTCAATTAATTCAAACTTTATAAACTTTTGCATGATTACTTATTGAGTCGTTATGACTCACATCATAACAGTTTGTAGTTTTACAGGTCAGTAGCTGTCTTATAGAACCAGCAGATGTTTGGTGAAGACTTTGAAGACAGTGGATCACCCCAATTGCAGTCAAGGGAGTCTTGGGTCGAGTTGTGGGTCCTCACGGCCCTTTGTATGGTCTCTGTATTTGCATCTCATTTGTATAAGACATGTAATGGTATAGTTTCATTTTGAGTTCTGGCCGGAGGCCAAGTGGTTTATATTTTGTTCATTGAGTCCAGGCCTGAGGCCTTGTTGATGAATGCATTGATGTTGAGTTACCGGCCTGAGGCCGAGATTGTTATGTTTTCGTTGTATTTTGATGCTGGCTACAGGCCAGGTTGCATGATTTTACGAATACATCATGCCGAAATTTCGTTAGAACCAGAGGCTTATGGAGATGGGTCTTCCTGTCTCCTGCCGGTAACATTCTGGCCTAGGCGGGATGTTACACATACGTCATCGATGAATCTTCGGGAAGCGACCCATGAGATCCCCAGATATGTTGGCAGTAAATTCGGTCGTCGGACTATCCGAACACGTAAGTGTAAGGGGTTTTTAGGGGCAGAATCTGGTAACGCAGCGGAAGCGGTGGAAAATCAAATTTTCCGATTTCAAAACTTTTTCTCGGATTAATTAAATAAACATATTTATTTAATTATCCAATAATCAAATTATGAAATAAAATTCAAATAAATCATATTTAAGTGAATTTACCGAATTACCCTTACACTTGGTATTTTGTCCATTTTAGTCCGAAATTGATCTAATCAATTTTGAATGTTTCTAAATCATTTCTAAGATGAACTTAGCATGTTCAAAACATTAAAACACCAAAAGCACATAAATCCCCAAAATCTAACTCCTTGGCCGAATGCTCCCAATGGTGGGCATTTTGTGCCTTTTGTCATTTCATGTCTCAAAACTCATCCAAATGTAATCCAATCAACATGAAACTTTATATGCATCATATAAACATCCAAATACACAAAATATATGAAAATCCCCAAATTTGGAATTGGTCATGAACCCTAATTTTTCAATTTCATCAAATTGGACAAATTAGACCAAATTGGTTAAATCAATTGTTTCAATCATCATTCTTCCATCCAATCAACGTCTCAACACAATGAAACAACTCAAGATAAAATCTAGGTCATCTAAGAGTGGGTCAACAACTCTAGATTAGCAACAAGGTTTCCAAAACCATAAAAGAACACTTATTACTACAATAGCCATAAGCTTCATTCATCATACATGCTCAACACTTTCATCAAACTTTTATCCATCAAAAACACAAAGAATAAAGAATATAAAAACTCAAGAACATCACAAGATGTTGCCCACAACAAGAGGAACAAATTACTCTCTAATGGAAGGTTGGAAATACTTACTATTTTCCAAGCTTTTCTTAATTTTTCTTTCTTTTCTCTCTAGCATCATTTGCTTCCTTTAATGGAGTTTTGGGTAAAGTGTATTAGGTTAAGAATGAAATGAAATGAAAAACAATATATACTTAGACAACATTTGCCTTGGCCGAAATTACCTAGCCAAATACAAGTTTTTGCAATTTCAATTTCATTTCACTTTACATTTGGTCAACTTGCATAAATATCCAAATAACACTTTATTAGATATTTAATTAAGTCAACAAATGCAACTAAGAAAAAATAACTCTTATATTAAGTGTTATGGCCGAATTTAATGAAAAATAAAGGAAAAAGATATTTTCATTTTCAAACAATTTTGAACAAATATCTTAAGAAGTCAAAATCAATTTGACAACCTTTTCCTTTAATGTATAAGTCAACAATTGCAACTTATAATCATTTCTTAACTTTATCATTTGGTGATATATTTATATTTTAATTATATTAATCATTTAACAATTAAATAATTAAATAATTAATTAAATACAAATATATCAAATATATGTATTATATTTACCTTAAATATCTCAAATACATATATTAATGATATATGTCAAATACCTTTATTTGACTATTTATTAATGTGTATTTAATAATATCATATTAAATACAAATACACATTAATTAGGAAATGACGGTTCGGCCCGTTCGCATGTATTTTTCGTTTAACGATTAAATGATTTATAAATAATCATCATTATTCATAAATGTTGCTCTAGTGCTCTACGAGTATGTTTCATTATTGAGACTCTCTAGATTCAGGTATATCCGTCACAAAATCCAATTTCGTGTCCATAATCTATCCACCCGTAGATTATGACGATCACAGATAAACTAGCTGAATCATACAGGTCGAGGTCATTGCATACGTATAATCTCTCCGTCACAGGTATCCGGATAATCCCAGAGATATAGATGTAAACGTCAAATCTCTATAGGTATTATCCCGTCGACGTATTCATTAGCAATCTCTAAATAACAATCGGAACTTACTTCTGAAGTATATTGTGGCCACAGATTTAACAGACTGCTAATTATATATGGAATACCTATGCTCTGTACACAGAACTGACGGATCCTATCTTGACACACACATGATATCCTGAGGATCAGTCCACACCCAACGAACAGGCGGGGGTCTGATCTAAATAGATTGGTGACGTGATTGCCATCTAAGTGTGGAGGATGTCTCATACATCCACAGTGGTATCTCAAGTCGAAGGACCACTATGCTACTCAACCCGAGAAGATTCTTATTGACGTTGGTGTACCATCCATTAAGAATCTTCGGTGAGCCGTTCAGTGTTTATCCATCAAAAACACCTACATGTCTATACGAGTCTCCCTAGACTCATGGTTCATTGGGATAAACCATCGGACCAAGTCTCGATATACGACATGTACTGGTCTCAACGGATTTGACTAACCGACCTGTGTTAGCAAATCTTGACCAGGAACTATGTTTGATAATATTCATATAGCAGTGACACTTCCCAATGTCAATTACAAACTAACTTTGTAACTGTGTACTGCATTATATATTATCGGGCCTTTGTCTAATATATACATATCACTAAACCACATTTAGTTTCAATCTAATCGTAATCAGATCGAATACGTATATAAGAACAAGAGGTGTGCAACCATAAATAAGTAATATTATGGAATAAGGGGATGTTCGTATTCATGAATCAGACATGAATACGGTCCGGATTGGCGCTCTGAGCACCAACCCCAACAATTTCTCCCACTTGCTCTAATGCCAATCCACGGTATCATATACTCATCTCAATATGCATCGTATGCACATGGCCCTCAAAAGCTCACTCAGTACTTAAGAGGTAGGCAACAAAAACAAGTCCGCTATGACATATTGAGTTTGTCAAACAAACTTCATCGTTTCCCATAGTCAGCATCATTCATATTTTGTAGAATCTAAATTATACATTAATATGACATGGATGTTATATCTGTATTATGCTACAGCTACTAAGTTGTCCAAGTATTTAGGGATCAAATCCAAAAATACTATAAGGACAACCGCAAGCACATCACCAATTTAAAACTTCTAATTTATAAGGTCACTATGTAACTTCATAAGTCAATACTTCATAAGTTGCATCTAATTCTACTCAGTTAGTAGAATCCTTCGTGACACTCCCACTGCATCTTTTGTGACTCTTTATGACGTAGACTGTCTAACGTCATAATTAGTCTCAAAACTAATATGACCCTAATGGTTGCAGACTGTATTCTCCATGATTTAGAAACTCGCTCTTAATATCTCAAAGATCACAAAGAACATGTTTCAAGATCCATCCTATGGTCTATAGGATATCAAAATAACTCGTAACAATTACGATTAAATCAATATCTACAATCGCACATTATAAAGTATTTATTATGTCATCATCAAATGATACATAAGATTGATTAGACATTCTAATCAATATCTCTTTCGAAAAAAGGAATCATCTTTTACGAAAGATGAATACTTTATATAAGACACACAATAACTGTCCAACAGTTATACTAACTTTCATATAGATAGCCTAGTTATGTCACTTATTAGATCATATCTAATGTACGAATAATAGGAGTATCTCACAAGTCTCTTTGTTTTATATCTTATATAAAACTTTATATCTTATATAACAGAGACTACTCTCACTGGTTTCACGGAGTAAAGAAGACTTAGGTAAATATTTTACCTTACAACCATCTCATTATTACAATAATAATGATAATGTCGTCAGGATATATAACACTAGAAAGTAATTTGTACGCTCCCACTAACCCTTTTATCACATATGTATTCTATATACTTTGACAAGATCAGACAATCCGACGATATCAAAAATAGAGAACACATATTTCTGGAAGACTTATCTGAGTCTACAATAGGCTCTATAAGCTAGCACACTAAACTGCGATCTTAGCAGAACACAAACTCTAGGGCCATTTCAGAATGAACTCTTCAAATAAGGAAATCACAACTGATCTCTTATCTGAATAAGTCATCCAAAAACGCCACTTTGCATTATTTAGCTAAAATATACAGTTTATTATCAACATTAACCAATATATCTTTAATTGTTCATTTAGTGTGACTAGAGATAAGTTTTCTCAGAATCTACAATAGATTGATGAGTATAACTTTTCTCACTGTCATACTGTAAAGGTCAAACCTTTAATAAGCTCACAATGCTTTCGCTGCGCAAACAATTAGCACATTTCATGAACTAATTCATAATGAAAGCTTAATCAAGTTCAAAACTTGATCGTAGTAAGCTGTGAACAATCTTGGATCTATGGTTCAATGGTGAACTTCCAGAATCGATATCAAATATCGCTTCCATTATAAGTTATAGGATAATTTTTCTTCAGTAAGAAAACAACAGAATCATTAAGTATCAAATACTCGTGAATGATTCTGTTATCCTATTGGACTTGTACGGAAGATGTATAAGAGTTGTTTCATCTTATTAATTACGTAGTTCCATTTATAATTCATCATTCTCACATTTGACTTCAATAAGTCAAGTTTTTTTCTGCAATAATTAACATCAGATGTTACACACCAAGTAATAAGACAATTTTATTACTTAGGATCGTAGGAAAGATATTCTATTAAATAGAATACAATATTCTATTAAATAGAATAAATGATAAACTTTTACTTATACCTCCAAGGTGTAAGTAATTTCCATTATATAACTATTATATAAAAAGAAAGATTCAAATCTCAAACTTTTCAAGATTCGAATTTTCTACGTATACATATCATATATGTAACTGTAGAAATAAATGGAACATTAATTAAAAAGATGTATTAGTATTACTGGAGCATATCCCCAATAGTATTGAAACTAATTCGGTAACATTCAATATCAAACGAATCAAATCATATAAGATTCGACTGCTCCCACTACTCAATTCCATCAAGATGGAATCGTGGAAGAATAATATTGTATATAAATCATATTCACTGAATAACCTTAGAACTAATTGCTTTAAATTCAAATGTTTGATCGTATCAAAGATCTTTGAACAGTTTAAAGACATGTAATGAATTTTAAGGATCAAGTTTTCAAAATACTTAGATTGAATATATTTGAACAAGTCAAAAATGTTCAATCTACGTTTCATCAGAACAAATTGAAAGTTCTTGATACTTTCAAGACTTTCAATATGTGTTCCTTCAGAAACACGTAACTAAGTTATGACAATTCATCAACCAAGTTACGAAATAAAGAAAACTACCTTAAGCAATTATTATTTATTAAACTACATACATCCAATGTATCAGTTTAAATAAATTTGGTGGTCCAATGACAATCATTGGTTAAACGAGATCTTAATCACTTTTCTGAATACAATATTCATTAAATGGATAAGGATGTGTGGTGTGATCTAGTATCAAACCATCCTTGACCATACGGAATAAGCATCCAATACTTAAGCGATTAAATTCATAAAGCACCGTTCTAAATTATTTACTTTACCGAATAATTTTTCTTAATTTTTATTTCTACGTCAATGACACTACTAGTTATTATAAAATATGTAACAATTGTTTATAAAGAACAAGTGACTATCCAATAGTCGCAAGTTCCGATATCAAATATCAAAACAATCGTTAACCAATATTTCAAATAACTAGACGGGAGATCTGGTATCCAATACCTATAGTTGTAGTATTTGTGAAAATCAATATTTTCTATACACAACTATACGCATCTCCTTTCTTCAGCTTTACTATTTGCATTCAACTATTCACAACAATTGTATAATTGATTAGCAAATTGTGTCGGACACATTACCTCTAAAGGTAGTTAAAGCTTAGAAACGTCATTACTAGATAAACAAATACCTAATGGGGCTTTCTTCATGCCAGTCAAGAATCTCGAGACATGAATGTTGGATAACATGACCCGTATCGTCACTATTTGTACAGATCATAGTGTTGTTGTACAAATTAACTATGTGACAAGGAAATTGCACTCTCATCATTTGTGATTAGATCACCTTAGATATATAAATAGAGAAGAGAGGTCCATATGATTAGTTCCTGGATTGAGATGATATGAGACAGTATCAATCCACGAAGGATTACTTAATAAATATCCCTAGTCGTAGTATTATCGAGACTGGACATCGATAATGCGGAATAGGCTAGTATTGCACTTGTGCGCATGTGAGGGCACAACAGCATAGTTCTCATATATTTGGGTATTGGATACTCATGCAAGTGCGATAGGAGGTGTGTTTCACCGATGGTACGGGAAACAGCTTCGCTCTGGATAGACCCCTCGGAATCCCATTGGTATTATGACTATGTGTCTATGGGAGTCCTACATCAAGGTAGGTGTGTTTGGTCTTAACCTGAGACTTGCACCGCTAATGCTTACGACAATCAATATACTTTAGTTGAGGTCGTCTAGGACTCTCACCGGTTCTGTGTACGCCAATGCTGGGTATATTGAGAATCGTAGAGTATTGGGTGTGATGTCAAGACGGAAGTATCACTCCAGTCATAGTGGAGATGATGTCACGCAGGATACGGTATTAGTGCTCTTAAGTACTGGCCGGCCATCGGGATATTATGACAAGGTCATGTATATCTGATTATAGAGACTAGTTACCAGACATCCGACATGTGCTTCGGACGGGGCAGACACTTATCCAGCCCCAGCCCTAGCACGTGACTATCCGATACTGGGCCGATATACACAATACTTGGTATACTACGCTTGATATAGATCTTAGATATTCTTAGATGAATATGACCGGAGAATTGGGTAGACTTCGTGCTTTGCTAGAAGCCGATCTTGTCTCGTAAATCGGTAGAAAGTAGTACTTGGTAGTACGTACGTGATTCGGATACTCCGACGACCGTATTTACTGCCGAATTTCCGGGGATCTCATGGGTCGCTTCCCGATAATGCACCGATGACGCTTAACTCGCACTCATTAATAATCTGGGATTATATAGAGAGAGAGAAGAATTAATCTAGGATTAATTACGGAGATATTTTATCTGGGATAAAATATCGTCTAAAGAGAGAGAATGATTAATTTGGAATTAATCGGTAAATTAATATATTCGATATATTAAACGAAATTAGATTTCGACGCGGAATTAAAATTAGATTTTAATTCGGGCAAACGAATTAATTTAGAATTAATTCGTTAGCGACGTAAATAGTGAATTCGCTAGGCGTAATCATTTAATTACGACACGACGGAAAATTCGCTAATTGAGAATTAGTGAACCCGAGCCCGAGTGTGATTGCGAGAGCATTCGTATTTCAAATTCGAGTGCGGCAACGCAAGTCACATCAAGCGTCAAATCATTCGTCACATCAAGCGTCAAATCAAAAGTCACTTTGAGTGATGTGATTGATTGATTGATGTGATTGATTGATCGAGTGATTGACACACATCAAGTCACTTTAATAAAGTGAAAATGAATAGTGATGTGTTTTGGTGAAATAGTGTTAGTTGGTGAGACATTTACCTTTTAATTATTTAATGAATTATTTGGTAATTGTTTAATGTATTTTCTTGGAAAATATATAAAGGTTTTTGGAAAATCTTTTGTCAACCAATTTTACACATTTTCTCTCCATCTCTCCTCCTCTCTTTCTCACGCCCAAGGGGCTGTTTTTCTCTCTTCTTCACAGCTCACTGCCGTGAGCTTCAAGGGAAGCATGAGTGTGTTTTTTATGCAAAAACGCAAGTGCTAGCACACTTACGAGACTTGCGAATGTGTTAGGGAGGTTCACCCATGAGGCGGGATCCGTTCAACGAAGCTTGGAGCTTGACGAAGGACCATCTTCACGCCCAAAACAGTGAGCAAATTCACTGCAGTTCACGCCCATGGCAGTGGGGTTTTTCAAGTTTGTTGCTTGCCGCGTCTCTCAACCGATCGATGTGAGTATTCCGCTACCTCCGTTGATGTATTCATACATGTATTTCATTGCTTGTTTGATCTTGGGACCTAGATAAAACCTAACAATGAACTGATTCAAGTCAATCTTACTGCATAAGAAACTATTCTCTCTAAAGTATTATATCCTAAAAGGGATATCTATCTAGATTATCTGTTGTGAATTAGAAACTAAGTCATTAACCATCTTGATTTTTGAAAGAAAATCAGAACAACAGTTCCCGATGGTCTAGACTAATCTAATAATATCCTTGTCTAATAGTATCTAGAAACCTATTCTAGAATAACAGCAACCATGAGTCAAGTCAGATAACATATCATAATATGGTGTGCAGTAAATAAAAGTTTAATTCTATATAAACAATAGAATAAGGAAACAAACAAGCGGCAATTTCCAAAATAACATACACTGCCTAAGTTATGGAATATTTTAAACTTAGCAGTGCCTCCCACTATTTTTACGTAATGCCGTAATCCCCCACGGAAAGACGAGAATTCAATAATTAAATCGAATTCCATAATGGGAAGAGGACCCCATGAATATATTTCGACTCACAGCAGAGGCACGGTCTCGCCGACGTATATTCACAGGTAGACAACTAATTGTCAATCACTCACTAGTGACTCCAAGGTTCCGGTCCTGGCCGTTTCTCGTTGTCGCTGCAAAGGCAGGCCCACAAGGAGACGTACCAAGGTTAAACTTGTCAATGATAAACTCAAGTTACTTGCGTAACCCTGACAGCTAGGGCACGTTCAGGATTCCGCTTTCGCTTGAATTTATCTAGTATCTAATATACATTCGGCATAAATAAATTTCTATCAGCTACACCCTCACAGCAGAGGCACGGTCTCGGATGTAGTCAACGAAAAGATATTTATAAACCGTATTGACAAGACGGACCAAGAAACAAGTATTCCAAATACTAGTTACTTTAAAACCTTATTAAGCGGGGATATTCCATTAAGTGTCATACACCCTAAATCTAATCAAATTAGATTATAACATGCATGTATAAAGTGAAGAAAACATGATTAAACATTGAATAAAACAAGCTAATCATTTATGGAGGCCTAGAATCAGACTCGCTCTGATACCATTTAGTAAGGGGTTTTTAGGGGCAGAATCTGGTAACACAGCGGAAGCGGTGGAAAATCAAATTTTCTGATTTCAAAAATTTTTCTCGGATTAATTAAATAAACATATTTATTTAATTATCCAATAATCAAATTATGAAATAAAATTCAAATAAATCATATTTAAGTGAATTTACCGAATTACCCTTACACTTGGTATTTTGTCCATTTTAGTCCGAAATTGATCTAATCAATTTTGAATGATTCTAAATCATTTCTAAGATTAACTTAGCATGTTCAAAACATCAAAACACCAAAAGCACCAAAATCCCCAAAATCTAACTCATTGGCCGAATGCTCCTATGGTGGGCATTTTGTGCCTTTTGTCATTTCATGTCTCAAAACACATCCAAATGTAATCAAATCAACATGAAACTTTATATGCATCATATACACATCCAAATACACAACATATATGAAAATCCCTAAATTTGGAATTGGTCATGAACCCTAATTTTTCAATTTCATCAAATTGGACAAATTAGACCAAATTGGTTAAATCAATTGTTTCAATCATCATTCTTCCATCCAATCAAAGTCTCAACACTATGAAACAACTCAAGATAAAATCTAGGTCATCTAAGAGTGGGTCAACAACTCTATATTAGCAACAAGGTTTCCAAAACCATAAAAGAACACTTATTACTACAATAGCCATAAGCTTCATTCATCATACATGCTCAACACTTTCATCAAAATTTTATCCATCAAAAACACAAAGAATAAAGAATATAAAATCTCAAGAACATCACAAGATGTTGCCCACAACAAGAGGAACAAATTACTCTCTAATGGAAGGTTGGAAATACTTACTATTTTCCAAGCTTTTCTTGATTTTTCTTTCTTTTCTCTCTAGCATCCTTTGCTTCCTTTAATGGAGTTTTGGGTAAAGTGTATTAGGTTAAGAATGAAATGAAATGAAAAACAATATATACTTAGACAACATTTGCCTTGGCCGAAATTACCTAGCCAAATACAAGTTTTTGCAATTTCAATTTCATTTCACTTTACATTTGGTCAACTTGCATAAATATCCAAATAACACTTTATTAGATATTTAATTAAGTCAACAAATGCAACTAAGAAAAATATAACTCTTATATTTAAGTGTTATGGCCGAATTTAATGAAAAATAAAGGAAAAAGATATTTTCATTTTTAAACAATTTTGAACAAATATCTTAAGAAGTCAAAATCAATTTGACAACCTTTTCCTTTAATGTATAAGTCAACAATTGCAACTTATAATCATTTCCTAACTTTATCATTTGGTGATATATTTATATTTTAATTATATTAATCATTTAACAATTAAATAATTAAATAATTAATTAAATACAAATATATCAAATATATGTATTATATTTACCTTAAATATCTCAAATACATATATTAATGATATATGTCAAATACCTTTATTTGACTATTTATTAATGTGTATTTAATAATATCATATATTAAATACAAATACACATTAATTAGGAAATGACGGTTCGGCCCGTTCGCATGTATTTTTCGTTTAACGATTAAACGATTTATAAATAATCATCATTATTCATAAATGTTGCTCTAGTGCTCTATGAGTATGTTTCATTATTGAGACTCTCTAGATTCAGGTATATCCGTCACAAAATCCAATTTCATGTCCATAATCTATCCACCCGTAGATTATGACGATCACAGATAAACTAGCTGAATCATACAGGTCGAGGTCATTGCATACGTATAATCTCTCCGTCACAGGTATCCGGATAATCCCAGAGATATAGATGTAAACGTCAAATCTCTATAGGTATTATCCCATCGACGTATTCATTAGCAATCTCTAAATAACAATCGGAACTTACTTCCGAAGTATATTGTGGCCACAGATTTAACAGACTGCTAATTATATATGGACTACCTATGCTCTGTACACAGAACTGACGGATCCTATCTTGACACACACAGGATATCCTGAGGATCAGTCCACACCCAATGAACAGGCGGAGGTCTGATCTAAATAGATCGGTGACGTGACTGCCATCTAAGTGTGGAGGATGTCTCATACATCCACAGTGGTATCTCAAGTCGAAGGACCACTATGCTACTCAACCAGAGAAGATTCTTATTGACGTTGGTGTACCATCCATTAAGAATCTTCGGTAAGCCGTTCAGTGTTTATCCATCAAAAACACCTACACGTCTATACGAGTCTCCCTAGACTCATGGTTCATTGGGATAACCATCGGACCAAGTCTCGATATACGACATGTACTGGTCTCAACGGATTTGACTAACCGACCCGTGTTAGCAAATCTTGACCAGGAACTATGTTTGATAATATTCATATAGCAGTGACACTTCCCAATGTCAATTACAAACTAACTTTGTAACTGTGTACTGCATTATATATTATCGGGCCTTTGTCTAATATATACATATCACTAAACCACATTTAGTTTCAATCTAATCGTAATCAGATCGAATACGTATATAAGAACAAGAGGTGCAACCATAAATAAGTAATATTATGGAATAAGGGGATGTTCGTATTCATGAATCAGACATGAATACGGTCCGGATTGGCGCTCTGAGCACCAACCCCAACAATTTCTCCCACTTGCTCTAATGCCAATCCACGGTATCATATACTCATCTCAATGTGCATCGTATGTACATGGCCCTCAAAAGCTCACCCAGTGGATTCACTGATGTTTTGGACAAAATCTCAGCTCCGGAATAGCCCCGAAACAGTCCCCGAACTGCCCTTGAACTGCAGTGAAATAACATACTGTTTTGGACACGTTATGGGCGCGAACTGCACTCAGTTTCAGGTCTGATTTGCGCCACTCACTACTCAATTTCATAACTGATTTTTCTCCAAAAATCAATCCTAACACAGTCCTAAAATTATCCTAAAGTGTTTCCCAAAATCCCGAATTAAAACCAAACAAAACGAAGCTCCTTGAGAACTTGTATCTGCGCAAATTACAGGGATTCCAGGGGCTGGTTGCCGTGACTTGTGTTAAGTATTTGGGGATGTTTTTCAACGTCACGAGGTCTTCCGAACTATGTCTCGACACTAACGGAGGGTAGTGTGGGCTACACTCACAAATTAATCTCTAAACGGTTTAGAGAATAATCATACACACCAAAAGAAATCTAAACTCTTGAGAGCTTGGAGAAGGAGATGGAGGCTAGGGTTTTTGATTTCTTGGATCTGAAAAATTATATCATAATTTTTCTTTTATACTTATGGTTAATTCGTTTCATAAAATAAATCAACCACTAGTCTCCCAATATAGTCAAATTTCGGCCAGGGTGGGGTAGGATTCCTTGTTTGATTTTGCTTCCAAAATAAACAAATCCTACTCCCTTTAGGACTCCAAATTTTCGGCCAAGGGGGATTTAATTTGGATTTGATTTTGTTTCCAAAACAAACAAATCTTATCCCTAATATGACTCCAAAAATTCGGCCAAGGTAGGGGACAATTAGGATTTGATTTTGTTTCAAAACAAACAAATCCTATTCCTTATCCAATAAGGAATCCTACCTTGGTAATAATCCTTAGCCTTATTAAATTATATCATATATAATTTAATGTTCTAATTTAATAATTATCATATATATTATTAATACTTTATATTAAATTTTAATATAAAGTCTCATGTGTGATATAATTATTATTAATCATATTTATAATATTTATTCCTTTTGTGAGTATATAATTGGACCATCCAATTATATTAGCTCCGCTATAGTAAATCGAGCTAGCACGGGGACCAAGTGGACCTACGGTTCTGAGCTCCAATAATCTCGAAATATTAATTAAGTTCTTAATTAAATATTATGAATTATTAACTCTGGGTTATTCCACTAAAAACCCGAAGTTGCACTCTCGTCGCCGTAGATGAAATATAAGGCCGAACAAAGTCGGTGTCCACCGATATAGCCATTGCATACGAATTGATCTTTCACTAATATCTCGTAATTAGAGCCATGTCGTAATGTCCGTTATACCCCTCTAATTATTTTATCTTAAGTACCATTGATTCTCTAATGAACGACTTATTCATAACTGTTATGAATATTAATCTTTCTATTCCCAATAGAAAGACTTGAGCGCTCTAATCGTTCAAGTACCGAATCAACCATTAAGAGAGATATTCATCTACTTCTCGCAAGAAGGAGTGAATTCCATGTCTATGTAAAACGTTCCCAGCTACATAACAGACTATGCCCCTAAAGTACGTAGTTATTGGTTGGGATTGCAACACCAACCTCACCTTTTGTAAATCAAATGACATATCCCGCCATGCAGGAGTTCGTAGTACACTCAGGATTATAATCAACCCATATATGACCATCAAGTAGATTGAAATGACTTTCTTTGTTTAACGGATATTATAAGAATGTCATTTCTATTTAGGTCCAGTCTTATATGATCACATCATATAAGGTGCCTTCATTCTCATGTCTCTACATGGACGATCCGGATTAAGATCGTCATCCAAATATAGAATGGACCGCAGCTATAGATAAACCACAAACAAAGTACCGGTTTGTTTGCTCTTTATGGACTATTTAAGATTACTAACTTCAGACTTGAATCCTCTGGTGCATGACACTCATGCACCAAGTCTTGAAGGTACATAAGTAATCTATGGTATTTATGAAGATATATAATATGCGAAAATTAAAACAAACAATTTGATAAATGAATAATGCATCATTTTATTTCTTTGGAAAAGAAACCGTTTACATCTCATGTAGCTATAGGGCATACATCCCAACAATCTCCCACTTGCACTAGAGAAAATGGGACATGACTCGCAAACCTAGACCATCTAGGTGACCATCAAACACTTTAGCCAGCATGGTCTTTGTAAACGGATCAGCAGGGTTCTCTGCGGATGCAATCTTTGTGACGGTAACATCGCCTCTCTGCACTATCTCCCTGATGAGATGATATTTCCTCTCTATATGCTTTCCCCTCTTATGGCTTCTTGGTTCTTTGGAGTTTGCCACTGCTTCACTATTATCGCAATAGAGGGTGAGTGGTTTATCCATATCTGGAACAACTTCCAGATCTCCCAAGAATTTACGGAGCTAGACTGCTTATTTAGCTACTTCACAAGCCGCTACATATTCAGCCTCCATGGTGGAGTCGGCAATGCAAGATTTCTTTATACTCCGCCAAACAATAGCCCCACCACATAGGGTGAACACTAATCCAGATGTTGATTTCCTTGAATCGACATCTGTCTGAAAATCAGAATTTGTATATCCTCTTAGGATCATATCCTCTCCAGAATACACTAGCATATAATCTCCCGTTCTCTTTAGATATTTGAGAATGTGTTTCACAGCCACCCAGTGATCCAATCCCGGATTTGACTGAAACCTACTGACTACTCCCACTGCAAAGCATATGTTCGGTCTCGTGCATAACATGGCATACATGAGACTACCAACTGCTGAGGCGTATGGGATATGCCTCATTTCCTCAATGTCTTGAGGTGTCTTAGGAGACTGTTACTTCGACAAATGAATTCCATGCCGATAAGGCAGATTCCCTTTCTTGGAATTTTGTATCCCGAATCGCACAAGAATCTTGTCGATGTAGTATGCCTGAGACATAGCTAACAGTCGTTTCTTGCGATCTCGAAGTATCTGGATCCCAAGAACATAACTTGCATTTCCCAAATCTTTCATTTGGAATTGCTCAGCTAGCCAGGTTTTTACGTCTGATAATATTCTTACATCATTCCCAATGAGTAAGATGTCATCAACGTATAAGACAAGAAAAACCACCTTCCCGTCAATGACGCGCTTGTATACACAAGGCTCATCAACATTTTGCTCAAAATTATAAGACTTGATCGTTGTATCAAATCTTATATTCCAAGATCGAGATGCATGCTTGAGTCCATAAATGGACCTTTGCAGTTTGCAAACTTTTTGCTCTTGACCTTGGGCGGTGAACCCTTCTGGTTGTATCATATAGATACTTTCATCAAGATTTCCATTCAAGAATACAGTCTTGACGTCCATTTGCCAGATTTCGTAGTCATAATATGCGGCTATGGATAGAATAGTGCAGATGGATTTTAGCATAGCTACTGGCGAGAAAGTTTCCTCATAGTCAACTCCATCTTTCTGGGTATAACCCTTGGCCACTAGTCTAGCTTTGAAGGTCTGTACCTTCCCATCTGATCCCCTCTTCCTCTTGTAGATCCACTTGCAACCTATGGGTTTCACTCCATCAGGTTGGTCTACAAGTTCCCAGACTGAGTTGGATTACATCGACTCCATCTCCAGGTTCATGGCTTTGAGCCATTCTTCTTTGTCAAGATCATCCATTGCACTACTGTAGGTCAATGGATTATCTACACCATCGCTGGAGGTGACAACTTGTGCCTCTCTAACCCCTAAGTAGCAATCAGGTTGTCTTACAACCCTCCCACTATGTCTGGGTAGTAGATCATTATGACTTGGAAGTATCTGACTATCAGATGTCGAAGGTGCTATGTATTTGTCAACTTTTGTTGACGATGGCGCGCTGGTCAAACCAGTAAGTAACTCCTCGAGTAACATTTTACTACGAGGTTTGAACTCCCTCATGTAGTCCTCCTCTAGAAACGTAGCATTTGTCGATACAAATACTTTGTTATCATCGGGACTGTAGAAGAATCCTCCCATATTCCCCTTCGGGTAGCCTACAAATAGGCACACCTGAGAACGTGGTTCCAGCTTTGTAGTCTTATTCTTCAGCACATGTGCCGGACACCCCCATATGCGGAAATGTCGTAAACTAGCTTTACGACCATTCCACAACTCTAAGGGAGTCTTAGGAACAGAATTAGATGGAACTATATTAAGGATATACATTGCGGTTTGCAGTGCATATCCCCAGAATAAACTAGGTAGTGAGCTATAACTAAACATAGATCTCATCATGTCTAGTAGGGTTCGATTTCTCCTTTTCTGCAACACCATTTTGTTGTGGTGTTCCAGGTGCTGTGAGTTGGGATACTATCCCGTGCTCAACTAAGAATTCCTCGAAGTCTCTGTCGAGGTATTCTCCTCCACGATCCGATCGTAGAGTTTTGATTGTCTTACCTAATTGGTTCTCAACCTCAGTACGATACTCTTTGAACTTTTCAAAGGTATCTGGTTTGTGATGCATTAGGTAGACATACCCATATCTTGAATAATCATCAATGAATGTGACGAAGTATTCATAACCACCTTGGGCTTTTACATTCACCGGTGTTGAGTTTCAATCAAGTCCCAAGATCATAAATCATGCATAAAAACGAGTTGAATACATATCAAATGAGGTGCGGAATAACTCACATTGAACGGTTTTGGATGCAAAGAACAAGATCCATTTTCCTCTTTCTTGAAGCTCGGTTTTGGACTCCATTGAGCTGCTGTGATGCTCGGTTGGGGCTGTTTTGATGCCTTAAAAATTCGGCCATTGATGACTCTATGGAAGCTCAAAGCTTCAAGCTCTAAAAATAAATCCAAGCTCACAAATTCGTTTCCATATCACCATAATATAACCCATGTGTGTCCTAGCACTACTCTTCTTCATTTGCTTCTCAAAATTTCGGTCAAACCAAAAATTTTTGGAGAAGAAATCGGCTCCAAGCCGAAAGTGGAAGAAGGAGAGAAAAGAGAGGGAGAGGAAGAGATGCGTAAAAAACTGAGAGAGAAAAGTAAAAGGAAATAAAATGTAATAGGTTTTTATAATTTCTAAAATTAATAAAACCATTTACCAATTCTTTTTACTTTTCATTAATACTAAAGTCAAAAAGTAAAAGCAAATGTTGCTTTTTCAACTTCTACATCAATCACTCAATCAAGTGACAACATGTCACATCACTCAAAGTGACAAGTGATTTGACAAATGATGCGACTAGCGATTTCACGCTTGATGTGACTTGCGTGCCGCGCTCGAATTTGAAATGCGAATGCGCTCGCAATCACTTACGGGCTCGGATTCGCTAATTCCAAATTAACGAATTTTCCGTCGCGTCGTAATTAAATGATCACGCCTAGCGAAATCACTATTCACGTCGCTAACGAATTAATTCTAAATTAATTCGTTCGCCCGAATTAAAATCTAATTTTAATTCCGCGTCGAAATCCAATTTCTAATAATATATCAAATATATTATTTTATCGATTAATTCCAAATTAATCGTTCTCTCTCTTTAACGATATTTTATCCGAGATAAAATATCTCTGTAATTAATCCCAGATTAATTTTCTCTCTCTTCTAATTAATCCCAGATTAATTAAAGTGCGAGTCATACGTCATCGGTGAATCTTCAGGAAGCGACCCATGAGATCTCCGGATATGTTGGCAGTAAATACGGTCGTCGGACTATCCGAACACGTAAGTACCTCGTACTACGTTTGTACCGATTTACAAGACAAGGTTGGCTTCTAGCAAAGCGCCATGCCTACCCAATTCTCCAGAAATATTCTTACAGGAATATATAGATCTGTATCAAGCGTAGTATACCGTAGTATTGTGTATATCGGCCCAGTATCGGATAGTCACGTGCTAGGCCTGGGGCTGGATTTGTGTCTGCCCCGTACGAAGCACATGTCGGATGTCTGGTAACTAGTCTCTATAATTGGATATACATGACCTTGTCATAATATCCCGATGGCCGCGCAGCACTTAAGAGCACTAATACCGTATCCTGTGTGACATCATCTCCAATATGACTGAAGTGATACTTCCGTCTTGACATCACACCCAATACACTACGACTCTCTGATAAACCCAGAAGTGGTGTACGCAGAACCGGTTAAAGCCCTGTACCACCAAGACCAAAGTCTATCGATTATCGTAAGTATTAGCGATGTAAGTCTCAGGTTAAGACCATACACACCTACCCTGATTTCGGCCTCCCATAGACACATAGTCATAATACCAATGGGATTCCGAGGGGTCTATCCAGAGCGAAGCTGTTTCCCGTACCATCGGTGAAACACAACCTCCTATCGCACTTGCATAAGTATCCAATACTTAAATATATGATAACTATGCCGTCGTGCCCTCACAACGCGTACAAGTGCAATACTAGCCTATTCCGCATTATCGATGTCCTGTCTCGATAATACTCCGGCTAGGGATATTTAATGATTAATCCTTCGGGGACTGATACTGTCTCATATCATCTCAATCCAGGAACTAATCATATGGACCTCTCTTCATTTATATATCTATGGTGATCTAATCACAAATGATGAGAGTGCAATTTCCTTGTCACATAGTTAATTTGCTACAACAACACAATGATCTGTGCAAATAGTGACGCTATGGGTCATTTTGTCCAACAATCTCCCACTTGGCACATAGCCAGTCACTCGAGTGTCCCACACCCGAACTATGTACGGTTCGCTCAAATTGCTGAGGAAAGGTTTTCGTCAGTGGATTTGCGTAATTATCTTCTGACGCGATTTATACGATCATCACATCGCCACGATGTATGATCCGAACGAATCAGATGAATATAGAAGTATATATTTGGATCGTCGATGAGACCATTAATTCTTTAGCCTGTGCTGACGCCTAGCTCAGCTGCTAAAAGAACTATATCTAATCTAATTAGATTTATTTTCGATCCAAATAGCTTCTATTGCTGCCTCAGCTGCAGCAATAATCCGCATTTGTTGTTAATTCGGCAACAGTTATCTTGCTCGGAATATTTCCAGCTTACTACTATTCAAAAACTTTATAGTACCACAGTATTTACCGGTTTGGAAACTTGCAGCAGTGATCCTAGTCACTTCAAGTTCTCCTACTCCATAATTTAAGACAACATTTTTAGTTCTCTAAGATATTAATAGATGTCATTAACTTCAATCCAATGACTATCACTTGGATTGTCCTGATTGTGACTCCATATGCTCAAAGCGTATGAGACACCATATCGAGTACATTTTAAATGTACAATTTCCCAGAGAGTGTTAACAACTCCAAATCTATCCCAGTAGATCTTTATTCCTTGAATAAAGGTTGTTACTCCCCAGAATTCCACGGAGAATTTCTTATGAAAGCCAAGCTTTCACCGATTGCTTTATGGGAATTTCATTGTCAGTGCCCTCCCACTAACCTCCTTATATACACAAGAATTATTTCGTTTTGAGTCAAATCATAAACCATTATGATTATTTCAAAACGTCAGTTCCAAGAACCTTATGCTTATTTCAATCCAAACATGGATCGAATAACCCGCAAACCTTGTTTGTCGGTTATACAAAATCGTCAGGATGTTGTAAGCATCCTCCAAAAGGTTTCCTTTTCAGGAAAGCGATTTTGATCTGCAACTGACACATTTCATAAATGAAATATGCAGTTATCAACAAGCATCTTCAAAATGGATTTATCATGGCAACAGGTAAAAGGTTGAACCGTTATTAACACAATGTTGATAACGATACCTTTCGGTCAAAACCCCGGCTTTGTACGTTGGTATGTTGCCTTCCATGTATGTCTTCCCTGAAGACGTTTAATGTACCATAGGCACAATGCCTTGTGGTACAACAACTAGTATCCAAAATAGTTATTAAACATGGAATCCATTTCGGACTAATGGCACTTTGCCATAATAGGGAGTCGATACCTTGTATCACTTCCTCAAAACGTAGTCGGTTGGTATACCTTCATAAGATTGCATCTTTATGAGGTTAGATCAGAACCCATACCCTAGGTTGTTTTCTGACTCTATCCGATATACTCAGTTCTTGTGTATTCGAAGATTAATGGTACAGATTCATCATTGATGAACTATTTGTGTTCCATTACAGACCTTGTGCCTTGAACAGTATTACTCCGATTTTCATCGAGTATCACTATCCTCCCACTGACCACTGCATATCGGTATTCCTCTACGGAAAAACCGCATGGTGAGCAACAATCACATTGTTCTCATGTGAGATTTATAAGTACTATACTTATGGTTTCCCTTAGGATAACCTATATTGGCACTTATCCAATTTGGGTCCTTAGTTTGGTATCATCCAAACGTTATGCCTGGATACCCAAATTATCAGGAATGAGAACCCTCTTCTTTCCTTTTCATATCCTATATGACATCTGTCAAACAGATTTATATGGAACCTTATTCTAAATAAGTTATTGCATTGTTAAAAACTTATCCGTTGAAGGAAATGGTAGCTCAGAGCGACTCATGATTAGCCTTTTCATGTCTAACATGATTCGGTTAATCCGTTCGGACACATCGTCACTTTGACATGTTCCGGGAGGAGTCCTCATTTGAAAGAATACTATACTCTTTCAAGTATATAAGAAACTTATTGCTTAAGTATTTTCCATTACGGTCTTACCGTGACGGTATAATACTATAGCCGATCTGTTTGTCTATTTCGTGTCGAAACTCTAAAAGTTTCCGATTTGTGTTCTTCAAAAGAAACACATAACCATAACGTGATGCCACATCCGTTTAAGGTCACGAAATATTCATGTTCACATCTAGCCTAGCTAGATATGGGCCCACTTACTTCACCATGAATAGGGCTAACAGGTCGGTGGCCCTTATACTATTACCAAGTAAATAGTATTTTAGGTACTTTACCTAATAAACTAGATTCGTAGACTTTATTTGAATAGTCAAATCAGTCCTGGTACCCATTCTTCAAAAGTGTGGATATACGAGTCTTGTATAATTGTGTCCCAGACAACAATGCCACAAATAAGTCTATATTGATCAAATCAATTTGAGCTTATTTATTTGTCATTTTATATGTTTGAGATTTTAATTATATTCAAATATAAATTCTGTTATTTACATCTAATGTATTTATCTCAGTATCATCTTTATATAATAAAACACTTAGTGTTCTATAATATAAGGGTTTTATCCGCAACGGATTAAACACTGATATAGAGATAATGTCTCTAGTCAAACTAGTTACATTATAACAGTTCCTAATTTAAGTATATACCCAAAGGGTAGTTCCTAAACTTAGGTATCTACGGTCGAAACAGCGACTTTCGTCCCGTTTCCGATTCGCAGAGAAATCTCGGCTTGAAGTCAGTATCCAGCTCATAGCGGATTCTGAACATCAATACATATATTTTATGTACCACACTAAGTATTTAAAATCCAATTTCAATACTAGTAGTGAACATAACTTTGACAAATATTTTCAAAGTTAGAGCCTCGCCCTTTCTTTAATTCCTTCGTGTCTTCCATATCCAAATGGTAGTCACTTTGGGATATGTCAATTATCTTTTCAATATTTCACAAACCTTTGGCCAAGCCTTGGGTTTCGTAATATCGAAACGATGTGTACCTCGTGCTACATGCCCAATTGCAAACTTTGACTTTATCTCCTCTAGAATAGTCAATTAATTCTCCAAGAATTATAAATTGCAATTTTAATACTTCTTAAATCTAAAATTAGATTTATGACAAGTATATTAATTAAGCATTAAGTCATCATCACATAAATCTTCCAAAGACTTTATACTCTACTTATTTTGCTTAATTTTGGGCTTAGGTATAATAAGTTATTTTATTAAATAAAGTAACCTATTATTTATTCCCAATTTGAAAATTAAATCATTTAAAATATTTTAATCCCAGATTATATTTTAAATATCCAACTTTTCAATTTTATCTTGATTACAATAGTCTAACTATTTAATCAACGATTAGTGGTACTATATATATTATAATGATTATAATAGTCCAACTATATAATCAAATATAATCCAAATTAATTAACCTCAATTACATTGATTACTATAATCCAATTATAAAATCAACTGTAAACTGAAATTAATTAATTCAAATATATTGATTAATATAATCCAATTATATATAATCAAGTATAATACAGTCCAAATGTTTATTAAAACAACAATTTAAATATTAGTCCAACTAACATTTAATCTAATGACGAAATAATTTAAATGAGCGCGTATATGCGAGTAATTGAACGAGTATTGCAAATTCAATTCTTGCCTCCCACTATTTTTCGTCGAGCCTCTAACCCTCTGTCGAGTACTCGGGAAACCGTGTTTCCTAGTGGGCTAAGATCCCGTTAAATATCACACAATCTTGACTTTGGCCAACAAATTGTATGATAATTAACTAGGTAGATCTCGAAGATCAATTGGATCTCATCCAACTCCTAGATCCAGTAGGTGGACATCCAAGTCCCAAACATATATCTTATATATGCCTATACATCGAATGTATACCCTAACCTTTTTCCTCTGAATCAACTAGGCCTTGGCTTTGGCACAACAAACTAGTGATCCCAGTCAAGCGCGGACCCATTGACATGGAAGCTTCGTAATCAATGTCAATGGACAAGAAGTGGTCTTGACTTTGGCCAACAAACCACAACTTGGACACGACACCGATATGGAACAAAGCCTCGTGATTAAAACACATCTTCGACGGACAAGGCTTGACTTTGGCCAACAACCCCTGCCAATCTCAGATCTTGAGTAAGAATCACTCAATGGAAGGAAAAACGCATGATATTTTATGAGGGTTTTTCGCGTGCAATTGGCTACCAATTATTATCTTTATTAAGGTCTCATCATCATACACCCTTAACATGCATTCTAAACACATAATAAAACGCATATGAAATAAAATAATAATGATATGCGGATGGATACTTTACATTGATCCTAGATCAAATCTCTCATTTTCTCTCTCCAAAGCTAGCACATGTATTTACTTCTACCCGTTACACTACACTTCTAAAGAAACCTCATTTACATTGAGGGGAATAGGTGGGAAGAGAATACAAAGAAATAGGAGATAAGGCTGGACTCGCAGGTCCAATTAATAAATTAAATTTATTACAATTTCCAAAATCGCCCCACCCGACTAATATCCATCCGATATACATTATTCATGCATCACAACCATGTATTCATACAAGCATGTTATCAATCAGTCTAATCAAATTAATTAATCTGATAATTAGTGATCATCCAATGTTCAAACAAAGATTTGATTTTGTTCGAGTCAAACTCGTATTGCGAACACGTACTCAAAGTACGATTTCTCAAATTAAATTAAATTACATAATTAAATCCAATTTAATACGTATTTAATCTAATTGATTATTTAATTCCAAATTAAATATTACACTTTATAAAATAAACCTTTACGACTTAAATTCCAAATTTAATCGTTACGGGTCTCAAAGCCCGATTAATATCCAATATTAATTTAATTAAAGTCCAATTGGCTTTTAATTAATTTCTTGAGGCGTGGACTTTTGGTCAACTCGGGTCAAACCGAATAACCAAAATCCAATCCGGGAGTTACCCCATAAGCCCATAAATTAATTTAGGCCCATTAGGCCCAATTAAACGTTAAAGTTAGTCGCATTTGGGCCTTTTGGAAGCGGTTTTGGGCCTAATTGGATCCAACTATTTTGGCCTAAACCAACTTTGTACAACAAAGTCCAATAAACCCAATAACAACTTAAAAAAGGCCCAATCCAATTTTAAACCCAATAATTTAATTCCAAAAATTCCAAATTTTCCAATTAAATTACCTAAAGTGTATAGCATTATTAATTACCCAAATCAAAGTTTCCAAAACATGAAATTTGTCCAATTAATCATGCTTAACATCAATTAATCATGTCTAACATAATTTGATCAAAATCAAACCCAATTAATACATGCTAAAGTCTCGGCCATAAGGGGAAAAAATGCCCAAATCAAATTCAATCCAATTGAACCTAATCAAACATAAATTCAACATCCCCAAATGATTTCTAAGTCATCCAATGAACAAAAAATCAAAAATCCAAGACATTAGGGAGCTTGCCAAATTCGGCCATCCAAAGCAATTTGGGGAAAATTGTTCCAAACTAATTTTCAACAAATTGATCCAATCAATCCTCAATTAAACATACTTTAAGCATTCTAAATCATCCAATTTCATTAAACATGCTCAAAATCAAATTTACCCAAATTTCAATTTTGGCCAACAATAAGCAAATTGGGGAAAATTATTCCAAACACTTTTTCATCAAATTGATCTAATCAATCATCAATTAAAAAACATTTAAGCATTCTAATTCATCCAATTTCATTAAACATGCTCAAAATCAAGTTTACCCAAATTAAAGTTTTGGCCAACATTAAGCAAATTGGGGAAAATCAATCCAATTAATTTTTCATCAAATTGATTACATATAACTCTAAGTTATCCATATACAAGCATTCTTAAACAAACAATTTGTCAAAATCATGCTTAAATCAAAAGGCCCCAAATTTTGCTCAAGAACCCTAAATTCGTTTTATGCAACCAATAGCTCAAGATACCATTGTTGAGTTTCAATCAAGTCCCAAGATCATAAATCATGCATAAAAACGAGTTGAATACATATCAAAGGAGGTGCTGAATAACTCACATTGAACGGTTTTGGATGCAAAGAACGGAATAAATCATGCATAATTTCTAAAATTAATAAAAACCATTTACCAATTCTTTTTACTTTTCATTAAATACTAAAGTCAAAAAGTAAAAGCAAATGTTGCTTTTTCAACTTCTACATCAATCACTCAAATCAAGTGACAACATGTCACATCACTCAAAGTGACAAGTGATTTGACAAATGATGCGACTAGCGATTTCACGCTTGATGTGACTTGCGTGCCGCGCTCGAATTCGAAATACGAATGCGTTCGCAATCACTTACGGGCTCGGATTCGCTAATTCCAAATTAACAAATTTTCCGTCGCGTCGTAATTAAATGATCACGCCTAGCGAAATCACTATTCACGTCGCTAACGAATTAATTCTAAATTAATTCGTTCGCCCGAATTAAAATCTAATTTTAATTCCGCGTCGAAATCCAATTTCTATAATATATCAAATATATTATTTTATCGATTAATTCCAAATTAATCGTTCTCTCTCTTTAACGATATTTTATCCGAGATAAAATATCTCTGTAATTAATCCCAGATTAATTTTCTCTCTCTTCTAATTAATCCCAGATTAATTAAAGTGCGAGTCATACGTCATCGGTGAATCTTCAGGAAGCGACCCATGAGATCTCCGGATATGTTGGCAGTAAATACGGTCGTCGGACTATCCGAACACGTAAGTACCTCGTACTACGTTTGTACCGATTTACAAGACAAGGTTGGCTTCTAGCAAAGCGCCATGCCTACCCAATTCTCCAGAAATATTCTTACAGGAATATATAGATCTGTATCAAGCGTAGTATACCGTAGTATTATGTATATCGGCCCAGTATCGGATAGTCACGTGCTAGGCCTGGGGCTGGATTTGTGTCTGCCCCGTACGAAGCACATGTCGGATGTCTGGTAACTAGTCTCTATAATTGGATATACATGACCTTGTCATAATATCCCGATGGCCGCTCAGCACTTAAGAGCACTAATACCGTATCCTGCGTGACATCATCTCCAATATGACTGAAGTGATACTTCCGTCTTGACATCACACCCAATACACTACGACTCTCTAATAAACCCAGAAGTGGTGTACGCAGAACTGGTTAAAGCCCTGTACCACCAAGACCAAAGTATATCGATTATCGTAAGTATTAGCGATGTAAGTCTCAGGTTAAGACCATACACACCTACCCTGATTTCGGCCTCCCATAGACACATAGTCATAATACCAATGGGATTCCGAGGGGTCTATCCAGAGCGAAGCTGTTTCCCGTACCATCGGTGAAACACAACCTCCTATCGCACTTGCATAAGTATCCAATACTTAAATATGAGAACTATGCCGTCGTGCCCTCACAACGCGCACAAGTGCAATTCTAGCCTATTCCGCATTATCGATGTCCTGTCTCGATAATACTCCGGCTAGGGATATTTAATGATTAATCCTTCGTGGACTGATATTGTCTCATATCATCTCAATCCAGGAACTAATCATATGGACCTCTCTTCATTTATATATCTATGGTGATCTAATCACAAATGATGAGAGTGCAATTTCCTTGTCACATAGTTAATTTGCTACAACAACACAATGATCTGTGCAAATAGTGACGCTATGGGTCATTTTGTCCAACAACCGGTCCACAAACGTCCGAAGTATTAGCTCTAGTGGTTGACTGGCTCTTATACCTTTTCCAGTAAAAGGTCTCTTGGTCATTTTTCCTTCTAAACAGGATTCACAAACTGGTAAAGTCCTGAGCTTTAACTGGTTTAAGGCTCCGTCCTTTATCAATCTATTTATTCGGTCAAGGTTGATGTGACCAAGTCTAAGATGCCATAGATATGTGTCATCGTGAGAAATTTTTACCGTTTCGTTTTTGGTTTTTCAACCTTAAACATTTCAGTGTTGCAGCAGTGACTTATGCGTTAACAGTCTTAACACATACAAGTTATTTTCTGAGTTTCCTATGCATATAGTCAATCCATTTCTACCAATAATAACCGAATTGCTATTAAAAGAATAGAATAACCATCATCCATAAGTCTAGAAACAGAAATCAGATTCCTGCGGAAACCAGGAATGAATAACACATTGTTCAAAACTTAAATAACTATTACTAATAAAATTCAAACTGGAAACTCCCACTGCTCTTGTTGAAACGGCATCCCCCTGTCCCGACTCTCATGGTGTAGTCACCTTCAGCAAGGTCCCTCCATGAATCAAGTAGCTGTAAAGAAGAATAAACATGGTTAGTGGCCCCGGAATCAATAATCCAAGCGGATTTGTCATCCTCCACAATAAAGATTCAATAACGAGTAAATCATAGCTCAGCAAGGTATTTAGGACAGTTCATTTTCCAATGCCCATTCTTGTCGCAATGGAAACATTTTCCCTTGGGCTTAAAATCCTTGGAGCCTTTCTTGTTCTTCTTTTCATGGCTTTACCTTTAGCCTTTCCAGTGCCTTTCTTCTTCTTCTTTGTAGATTTAGAAGATTCGACAACATTTGCCTCTGCACTGGATTTACGAGGATCCACCAGCATAGACTCGTAATGGGTGAGCTTATTTAGCAGTTGGGTCAAAGTAAAAGTCAACTTTTTTATAACATAGTTGCTCTTAAACTGCAGGAAACTCTTCGGAAGAGTTTCCATGATCATGGTCACCTGGCTACGCTCGTCAATACGAGCTCCATAGGTTTCAGCATATTGAGATAAGTCATCATCCTTAAGATGTGCTCTCGGACTGATGTCTCTTCCTTCATCCTAGCAATCATCGCTGAGACCATGGCCTCATGGCGTTGACGCTCCGAAGGCTGCCCAAACATGCCCTGCAATGACTCCATCATCTGAGATGCTAGAGCCATAGGTTCATGCTTTGCAGCAAGAACCTCAGACATCCCTGCTAGCAAGTAGCAGCGGGTTTTCTCATTTGCTGCGACCCATTTCTGATAGGTATTGCGCACAGCTTGGCCAGCATTTCTGGCCGGCTCAGGAGGACGTTCCTCCATCAGGACAAACTTTAGGTCTTCACAGACCAGGATAGCGTTCATGTTACTTTTCCATTTTACATAATTTTCTCCAGTCAACTTATCATTTGAGAGAATGGAAATAATTGGAGAAACCATGGCTGAAAATAAAATAAACATGCATTTAACATTCATTCATCGCATATAAAATCATCAAAGAATTTTGGCATAAAATTAAACATGATGCATGAACCATGAATAATGAATAAGAAACCTAAATGAATTACTATGCCACGGAGATCTATCATCCCACAAGTAAGTGCCGCCGTAGGGTAGGTCAAGTACTCGCATGATAGATTGAGAAAACAATCGCAGTTGTTTTAATATATGCGGGAATAACTCTTATTCCTTATTAAACAACTACCATTTTATTTGATCAAGGAATTTCTTAACCGTTAATTATTCCTTTGTGAGTGTAACCCGCCGTTTCGGGATTCTTTGACTTAACGAGTGAAGTGCCGCCGTAGGGTAGGTCAGTTCACAAGACACATCTAGAATCTCTATCCTTTCGAAACCAAAACTTGATATTGACCCAAAAGGGACACCATCCGTAGGGGGACAAAAACAAAGCCGTCTCGAGGTGCCTTTTGAATCTTACGTTTTTGGACTAACAACGGAGATCGCGGGATGTACTGTCATTTATCCCTCTCCCACTCACTATTTTAAGCTTAAGGTTTCTATCTAAAATATCTAATATTTTATCCTAACTAGTGTGGATAAACTATGGGCGGCTAAAGCATAATTTATTTACACTAGTTTTTCATAAGTGAGCTAATCAATTTTAACTATTAAAATTGTGTCACTAATATCCTATTAGTCTCTACTAATATTATACTCTATTAAACTATTTAATTAGAGTGGCATAAGTGAGCTACAATATTTTAACTCTTAAAACACTAAGCACTTAAAGGTCTAAAACCATAGAATTCTAAATGGTCAAAATTTTAATTAAACATTTTAATAAATCTTAATGCGTCATAAAATCCAATGGTACGTGGAATTGTATCCCGAGTGCAGACCACATTTCCATCCATACGGAATCGGCTATGGAATTTATATCCGGGTTTCCATCCTATATACCAATGGAATTTATTATGCACCAATTAAGTCCAATATATTAGAATTCAAGTTTTAGACATTTAATCCCATTAATCTAATTAATGATTTCAATGCATATCATTTTCTAACTTAAACATTTTAAATTACATAAAATCCTAATTTTATGTCTATAATGATAATGCATCAATGACATGTTATGGCAAGTAAAATGCACGAGTGGGCACCCTAGGCTATATGACATGTTATTCAAACAATTCGAAATAAACATACATATAACATAATAAAAATTATTTTGCATTGACCGGGCTCTTATTTTTTCTATACTAATCTAATTAGTACATGAGATATACCAAGGCATTCATTGGCCTTCAAATCCCGCTCCAAGGTGGTATTGGCTCATTTTGCGACTTTGGTGCTCCATATTACAAAGAATTGAAATTTTACATTGAAATTAAAATTACAATGAATATAAACAATGGCCTTATGGCCTTACAACCCAAAATCAAAACCAACTACAAAATAAGAGCCATAAGAATTACGACCAATGTAAAATCCATTCATCACATGAAATATTAAAATCATTCATCACATGAACTTAATAATGTGCCCACTCATCTAAACATGCATTCATATTTATAATCTCATATAAACATGTTAAACAGAAGCTTTAAATAATAAAGTGAAGGGTTAAGAGCACTTTTCAACCTCGCTCTTGATGCCAATTGTAGGGAACGCTTCCCCCGCGCAGCGGAAGCGATTAGGCTCACGAACCGAACTTGAAATTTTTTTCTGCTCTTCCTTTGCTTGGCCGAACCACACCAGTGGATTCACTGATGTTTTGGACAAAACCTCAGCTCCGGAATAGCCCCGAAATAGTCCCCGAACAGCCCCTGAACTGCAGTGAAATAACGGACTATTTTGGACACGTTATAGGCGCGAACTGCACCCAGTTTCAGGTCTGATTTGCGCCACTCACTGCTCAATTTCAGATCTGATTTTTCTCCAAAAATCAATCCTAACACAGCCCTAAAATTATCCTAAAGTGTTTCCCAAAATCCCGAATGAAAACCAAACAAAACGGAGCTCCCTGAGAACTTGTATCTGCGCAAAATGCAGGGATTCTAGGGGCTGGTTGCCGTGACTTGTGTTAAGTATTTGGGGATGTTTTTCAACGTCATGAGGTCTTCTGAACTATGTCTCGACACTAACGGAGGGTAGTGTGGGATACACTCACAAATTAATCTCTAAACGGTTTAGAGAATAATCACACACCCAAAAGAATTCTCAACTCTTGAGAGCTTGGAGAAGGAGATGGAGGCTAGGTTTTTGATTTCTTGGATCTGAAAAATTAAATCATAATTTTTCTTTTATACTTATGGTTAATTCGTTTCATAAAACAAATCAACCACTAGTCTCTCAATATAGTCAAATTTTGGCCAAGGGTGGGGTAAGATTCCTTGTTTGATTTTGCTTCCAAAATAAACAAATCCTACTCCCTTTAGGACTCCAAATTTTTGGCCAAGGGGGATTTAATTTGGATTTGATTTTGTTTCCAAAACAAACAAATCCTATCCCTAATATGACTCCAAAAATTCGGCCAAGGTAGGGGACAATTAGGATTTGATTTTGTTTCCAAAACAAACAAATCATATTCCTTATCCAATAAGGAATCCTACCTTGGTAGTAATCCTTAGCCTTATTAAATTATATCATATATAATTAATGTTCTAATTTAATATTATCATATATAATTATTAATACTTTATATTAACTTTTAATATAAGTCTCATATGTGATATAATTATTATTAATCATATTAATAATATTTATTCCTTTGTGAGTATATAATTGGACCATCCAATTATATTAGCTCCGCTATAGTAAATCGAGCTAGCACGGGGACCAAGTAGACCTACGGTTCTGAGCTCCAATAATCTCGAAATATAATTAAGCTCTTAATTAAATTTTACGAATTATTAACTCCGGGTTATTCCACTAAAAACCCGAAGTTGCACTCTCTTCACCGTAGATGAAATATAAGGCCGAACAAAGTCGGTGTCCACCGATATAGTCATTGCATACGAATTGATCCTTCACTAATATCTCTTAATTAGAACCGGGTCATAATGTCCGTTATACCCCTCTAATTATTTTATCTTAAGTACCATTGATTCTCTAATGAACGATTCATTCATAACTGTTATGAATATTAATCTTTCTATTCGCAATAGAAAGACTTGAGCGCTCTAATCGTTCAAGTACCGAATCAACCCTTAAGAGAGATATTCATCTACTTCTCGCAAGAAGGGGTGAATTCCATGTCTATGTAAAACATTCCCAGCTACATAACAGACTATGCCCCCAAAGTACGTAGTTATTGGTTGGGATTGCTACACCAACCTCACCTTTTGTAAATCAAAGGACATATCCCTCCATGCAGGAGTTCGTAGTACACTCAGGATTAAGATCAACCCATATATGACCATCAAGTAGATTGAAATGACTTTCTTTATTTAACGCATATTATAAGAATGTCATTTCTATCTTGGTCCAGTCCTATATGATCACATCATATAAGGTGCCTCCATTCTCATGTCTCTACATGGACGATCCGGATTAAGATCGCCATCCAAATATAGAATGGACCGCAGCTATAGATAAACCACAAACAAAGTACCGGTTTGTTTGCTCTCTATGGACTATTTAAGATTACTAACTTCAGACTTGAATCCTCTGGTGCATGACACTCATGCACCAAGTCTGAAGGTACATAAGTAATCTATGGTATTTATGAATATATAATATGCGAAAATTAAAACAAACAATTTGATAAATAAATAATGCATCATTTTATTTCTTTGCAAAAGAAACCGTTACATCTCATGTAGCTCTAGGGCATACATCCCAACACGGTTCCGGTTCGGAACCGAACCGAACCGGCCGGTTTCCGGTTCCACACTTAAGTGGAACAGGAACCGACCGGTTCGGTTCGGTTCCATGACTTTTTTTTTTATTTTTGAAAATTAATTAAAATAAATGAGATTAATTTTATAAATAAAAAAAAATTATTATATTGAAGAACTTGAGCTTAAATTTTTAAAAATTTAAGTTGCCTACGTATCCTCCAAGGGTGAGAGGAATCAAAGCTCACGTAGTTCCATTACAAGTTTAAGATATATCCCATTTGTAAATTATAATTTCACAATTATCAATCATCATTATCAGTTGATCCTTCGGCTCCGGTTCCGCTTGCACTTGTTGCAGAAGCATTATCGAACAAATCTTCAAAATCATCGGGGGCATCTTCTTGTTGTCTCAGATCAGCTCGAGTCCAATCATCCACACAAGCTGTTGCTTCTAGAGTGCTTGGATGTAATGAAGATCGCCTAGCTTCCAATATATTACCTGCCAAGCTGAAGGCTTACTCAACCGCAACGGTGGAAATAGGTGCTGCCAAGATCTCTTTGCAATAATAGATAAAACAGGATATATATTTTGATGTCGGTTCCACCATTCAAGGATTTTAAAATTTTTACTGCATAAACTTTCATTAGAAAATTCAAAATTTGTAGATAAATAATTATCTAATTCAGGGTTATTAGTTGTCGTATCCCTAGATTTTTTATTTCATTGCAATAACCAACGATCCCCTGCGCTAAGTTTTGTCTGAATTATCGGTTCGCTACTACTAGATTGACCTAATATTCCTAAGTTATATCTTACAATATAATCATTAAATAAAATAATTAAATCACTTCTTAATTTCGTCATTATACTCTTAATATCAATTTCATCTAATATTCATAAATAACCATAGTAAGCTTGTAAACCACCATTCAAACCTTCTAATTTAAATCTAGGATCAAAAACAGCAGCAATAAGATAAATTAAAGGAATTTCTCTAAAATAATTCAACCATTTTACCTTCATAGCAGTAATGGCTTCGAGCAAAACAATATCATTAGGGTCGTCACTATCAACATGCTCATCGAGAGTGCCAACAATATTCAAACTCTCAAGAAGAAATAAATGTGCTGTAGGATAATAAACACCGCTAAAAACTAAAGTAGCATCATTAAAAACTCTTAAAATATCTAAAAAAATTTCACAAATATCCCATTGACTAGGATAAAGTGTGATATTTTGAACATATTGAGAAAAAAAACTACATAATGCATCTTTGTATTGAAATGCTTGACATAAAAGAAAATAAGTAGAATTCAAACGTGTTGGAACATCTCTTGAAAATTTAATCGGTTTAATACCATTTATTTTACAAAACTTGGTCCATTCTCTCCTAAGTTGAGAATATGACTAAATACAGTTAAGTGTCGTTTTAATTGGATCAAGGAAAGGTGATAATAATTTTAGTCTGTCTTGCACACATATGTTAAGGACATGACATGTACAACGAATATGAAAAAATCGACCCCCTAAATTTGGTTCACATAAGGATTTTAAATCATGAATAAATGCAGTATTTGCAGATGCATTATCAAATCCAATTGTTAAAATTTTTTCTACTAAACCATATTCATCAAAAATTACCTTCATCATTCTATAAATATTATGTGCAGTATGTGGGTCATCAAAAACTCTAAATGCAATAAGTCTTTTTGCATGGTAAATGATGCATCAATCCAATGACAAGTCACACTCATGTATGAGTGTGTTTGCCAATGGTCACTCCAAATATCAGAACATATAGAAATACGACCTTTCATCTCTTTAAATATTTCATTTAAAATAATTTTACCATCTTTATATAATTGAAAATATGACGTTTTGTTGTGTTTCGAGTCAATCTACATGCAGCAGGATTTAAAGCATTATGCACGTAATTAGTAAAATTAAGTTTTTCACCAAAGCTTAAAGAAAGATGTGCCATACAAGTTAATTTCGCAAATTCTTCTCTATTTTTTGCATCAGAATATTTATATAAATCTACACTACTCGTACCTCTACTAGATGATGCGTACCTGCCCATTTGAGTTTGCGTCGTATCAATGCCAAGTTCAACCGGATGATGTTTTTCCATGTGCTTGATCATATTGCCATATCCACTAGAAAATTTATAGATAACCCCATAATAGTTGCAAATTGCTCGTTGTGAACTATCTTCTAGGCGTTCCAAATTAAAATGAATTTTGAAAATATCCGAGGACCGAGCCTTAACTTCTCTTCTCCGTGATTGTGCACTGACACTAGGGCCGCTCTCTTGGGTTGGCATATTTAACATTATGTTCTTAGATGAGCTTGCCATTTTTTTTTTGAGAAATTAGGAAGAAAAATAAGAAAATTGAATAATTGCGATGCGAATGATAACAAATTAACAACTAAATGAATTGAGATTGAGAATAAGAATATAAGATTATAAGAGAATTGTATTGAAGTAAGATTGAGAATAAGAGAATTATAGAAAATGAGAGAATTGAGAATTTGGTGTGATGAAATTATGAAAAATGAATCCTATTTATAGAATTTTAGAATTTTTTTGATACCAAAAATGCCCCAAAATATAACCGTTTTATTACCGTTATTACGGGTACATTAGTAATTTATATTTTAAATAATAAAAATAATTTTTTTTTTATTTGGGCAAGGAACCAAACGGCTCCCTGCCCCCCCACGGCTACTAGTCGTTGGGGCCCCAACAGCTAGTAGCCGTTGGGGGTAGGGTTCCTGTTGGAACCCTACGGTTCCAACCGGAACCGTTCGGTTCCGGTTGGAACCGCCGAACCGTGGAACCGTACGGTTCCACCGGTTCGGACCGGTTCGAGTAGGGGTCGAACCCCAACCGAATCGGTCGCCTTCCGATTCGGTTCCGGAACCGGAACCTTCCGGTTCCAACCGGTTCGGTTCTGGTTCCGAACCGAAACCGTGGCCGGGTCTACATGCATGGCCTGGGGCTGGTATAGTGTCTGCCTCGTACGAAACATATATCGGATTACGAGCAACTAGTCTATTTATTATCGGATAATCATGACCAAGTCATATTATCCCAATGGTTGCAACCCTTTAGAGAACCAGTTCTGTATCCCTACGCGATCATCAACTCCATATGACTGGAGTGACACTTCCGTCTTGACATCACGCCCAACACACTACGATTCTCAATATACCCAGCAGAGGTGTACACAGAACCTGTTAAAGCCCTGGACGACCATAACCAAAGTATATTGATTGTCGCAAGTATTAGCGGTGCAAGTCTCAAGTTAAGTCCAAATACACCTACCCTGATTTCGGACTTCCATAGACACATAGTCATACTACCAATGGAATTCTGATGGGGTCTATCCAGAGCGAAGCTGTTTCCCATACCATCGGTAAAACATAACCTCTTATTACACTTGCATGAGTATCATATACCCAAATATATAAGAACTATGTCGTTGTGCCCTCACAACGCGCACAAGTGTAATACTAGTTTTTACGCATTTATTGATGTCCAATCTTGATAATACTCTGACTATGGATATTTAATGATTTATCCTTCGTGGACTGATACTGTCTCATATCATTCTCAATCCAGGAACAAATCACATGGACCTCCTATCATTTATATATCTTGGTGATCTAATCACAAATGATAAGAGTGCAATCTCATTTGTCACATAGTTAATTTGTACAACAACACCATGATCTGTACAAATAGTGACGCTATGAGTCATAATTGTCCAACAATCTCCCACTTGGCCTATAGCCAGTCACTCGAGTGTCTAACACCCGAACTATGTACGGTTGGCTCAAATTGTAGAGAAAGGCTTTCGTCAGTGGATTTGCATGATTATCATCTGATGCGATTTATACGATCATTACATCACCACGATGTATGATTCGAACGAATCAGATGACTATCGAAATATATATCTGGATCGTTGATGAGACCGTTAATTCTTTAGCCTATGCTGAAGCCTAGCTCAGCTGCTAACAAAACTATATCTAATCTTATTAGATTTATTATCGACCCAAATGGCTTCTATTGCAGCCTCAGCTGCAGCAATAACCCGCATTTGTTGTTTATTCGGTAACAATATCTTGCTTGGAAGATTTCCAGCTCACTGTACCGTTATTCAAACTTTATAGTACCGTTTTGTGACTTATAGTCTTCTTTATCGGTTTAGGAAACTTGCAGTAGTGATCCCAGTCACTTGAAGTTTTCTTTCTCCATAGTTTAAGACAGTCATCCTTAGTTCTCTAAGATACTAAGTATGTTCTTAACATCAATCCAGTGACTATCACAAAGATTGGCCTGATTGTGAATCCATATGCTCAAAGCGTATGAGACACCAGGTCGCGTACATTTTTCAATATGCGATTCTCAGAGAGTTTTTATGAAAGCAAAGCTTTCGCCGATTTTATTATGGGAATATCATTTCCAAGAAATGATATATTATCATTATTTATAGGACAGCCACTGTCAGTGCGCTCCCACTAACCCTCTTATATACACAAGAATCATTTCGTTTTGAATTAAATCATAAACTATTATGATTACAACAAAACGACAATTCCAAGAACCTAATGCTTGCTTCAATCCAAACATGGATCGAATAACCTGCAAACCTTGTTTGCTAGTTTTGGTACGACAAAACCGAAAGGATGTTATAAGCATCCTCCAAAAGGTTTCCTTTTCAGGAAAGCGATTTTCTTGTTCAGCTGCCATATTTCTTAAATGAAACATGCAGCTTTAGAAAGCATTCTCCAAAAGGATTTACCGTGGCAACAGGTAAAAGGTTGAATCGAAATCAACACAATGTTGATAACGATACCTTTCCTCTAAAAGCCTAGCTTTACACGTTGGTATGTTGCCTTCCATGTATGTCTTCCTCGAAGACTTATATAGTACCAATAGGCATAATGCCTTGCCGTACATCAACTAGTATCCAAAATTGTTGATATACATGGAATCCATTTTGAATTCATGGAACTTTGCCATAATTAGGGAGTCGATACCTTGTATCACTTCCTCATACGTATTCAGTTGGTGTTCCTCAATAAGATTGACATCTTTATGAGGTGAGATCAGAAACCCATACCCCAGGTTGTCTTCTGAATCTCTCTGACTTACGCGGTTCTTGTGTATTCGAAGATTAATGGTATAGATTCATCCTTGATGAACTATTTATGTTCCATTAAGGAATAGGTGCCAGGAATAGTATTACTATGATTTTCATCGAGTTTTACTATCCTCCCACTTACCACTGCATATAGGTATTCCTCTTAGGAAAACCATATGGTGAGCAACAATTACATTGTTCTCATGTGAGTTGTATAAGTACTATACTTCGGTATCCCTAGGATAACCTACAATTGGCACTTGCCCGATTTGGGCTTTAGTTTGGTATCATCCAAACATATGCCTAGCATTCCCAAATGTTCAGGAATGAGAAAACCCAGTTTCTTTCCTGTTCATATCTAATATGATATCTGTCAAACAGATATTTTATGGAACCTTATTCTAAATAAGTTCTGCACTGTTCATGCTTATCCGTTGAAGGAAATGGTAGCTCAGAGCGACCCACGATTAACCTTATCATGTCCAACAAAATTCGGTTTATCTGTTCGGACACACCGTCAGGATGATGTGTTCCGGAAGGAGTCCTCATTGAAAGAATACTATACTCTTTCAAGTATTTGAGAAACTTATTACTTAAGTATTTTCATCATGGTCTAACCGTGATGGTATAATACTTTAGTTGATCTGTTTTTCCACTTCGTGTCGAAACTGTAAAATTTTCCGATTTGTGTTCTTCAAAAGAGACACATAACCACAACGAGATGCCACACTGATATAGAGATAATGTTTCTAGTCAAACTAGTTACATTATAATAGTTTCCAAATTTAGGTACATACCCAATGGTAGTTCCTAAAATAGGTATCTACGGTTGAAACATCGATTTTCGTCTCCTTTCCAATTCGCAGATAAATCTCTATTGATGTCAGTATCCTGCTCATAGCAGATTCTGAACATCAGTATATATTTATATACCACACTAAGTATCTAAAATCCAATTTTAATACTAGTAGTGAACATAATTATGACAAACATATTTGAAGTCAGAGCCTTACCCTGTTATCAATTCCTTCATGTCTGCCTTGTCCAAACGGCATTCACGCTTCCGCGATCCCGTTTGCCACAATTTAGGTAGACATTTTGGGATTTTCCTTTATCTTCCCAGAAGATTATAATGATTTTGCCTTTGCCCTTTTCCACACTCCAGAAGCGTTCGGCCTAGCCTTGGCATTCTGGAATGTCGACGTAAGGTGCACCTTGCGCTACTTGCCTTATTGCAAATTTTGACTTTGTCTCATTGAGAATAGTCATTAACCCTCCAAGATTTTACTATTGCAATTTAGTACTTCTAAAATCTAAGTATAGATTTATGAAGATCCTTTAATTTCATTATCATACTTTAAGGATCTAACCCTTAGTTCTGACAAGGAAATTAAGGAGTCTATTTGGCAAGCTTAATTGATTAAGCACTAAATTTATCATCACATGAATCTTCCAAAGACCATGCTTCACTATTTGCTTAACTCCGGGCTTAGGCCTAATATGTTATTTTATCAAATAAAGTAACTTATTATTTTCCAGGACCATCCTGAAATCTTATTCCCAATTTGAAAATTAAACCAATTAAATACATTTTCCTTAGGATTATGTTTTAAATGTCAATCTTTCAATTATATCTTGATTCTAATAGTCCAACTTATTTAATCAACGATTTTGGTACTATTTATTATAATGATTATTATAGTCCAACTATATAATCAACTATAATTTAATAGTTGAATACAGTCCAACTGTTTTATAAAACAACATTTAAATATTACTCCAACTAACATAAATTTATTTGACGAATGATATTTGTTTGAGCGCGTATGGCAAGTAATTAAACGAATATTGCAAATTCAATTCTTGCCTCCCACTATTTTTCGGCGAGCCTCTAACCCTCTGTCGAGTACTCGGGAAATCGTGTTTCCTAGCGGGCTAGGATCCCGTTAAATATCACACAATCTTGACTTTGGCCAACAAATTGTATGATAATTAACTAGGTATATCTCTAAGATCAATTGGATCCAATCCAATTCCTAGATCCAGTAGGGGGACATCCAAGTATGAAACATATATCTTATATATGCCAATATATCCCATATATTACCTAACATTTTTCCTCTGAATCAACTAAGCCTTGGCTTTGGCACAACAAACTTAGTGATCCCAGTTAAGCGTGACCCATTGACCATGAAAAGCTTCGTAATCAATGTCGATGGACAAGAAGTGGTCTTGACTTTGGCCAACAAACCACAACTTGGACAAGACACCAATATGGAACAAAGCCTTCGTGATTCAAACACATCCTCGACGGACAAAGGTCTTGACTTTGGCCAACAAGCCAATGTCAGTCTTGGATCTTGAGTAAGAATCGCTCAATGGAAGGAAAAACGCTTAATATTTTGCGAGGGTTTTTCGAGTGCAAATTGGCAACCAATTTATTATCTTTGTTAAGGTCTCATCATCATACACCCTTAAACATACATTCTAAACACATAATAAAGCGCGTATAATAAAATAATAATGATATGCTGATGGATATTTTACACATTGAACCTAGATCAAATCTCTCTCTTTCTCTCTCCTGCTAGCACAAGTATTTACTTCTACCCGTTACACTACACTTCTAAAGAAACCTCATTTACATTGAGGGGAATAGGTGAGAAGAGAAATACAATGAGAAATGAGGTAATAAGGCTGGACACGCAGGTCCAATTAATAAATTCCAAATTTATTACAACAATTTCTAAAATTGCCCCACCCATCTAATATCCATCTAATATACATTATTCATGCATCGCAACCATGTATTCACACAAGCATATTATCAATCAATCTAATCAAATTAATTAATCTGATAATTAGTGATCATCCAATGTTCAAACAACGATTTGATTTTGCTCGAGTCAAACTCGTTTTGCGAATAAGTACTCAAAGTATGAATTCTTGAATAAATTAAATTACATAATTAAATCCAATTCAATTTGTATTTAATACTAATTCACTATTTAATTCCAAATTAAATATCACACTTTATTAACGAACCTTTTCGACTTAAATTCCAAATTTAATCGCTACGGGTCTCAAAGCCCGTTTAACGTCCAACATCAATTTAATTAAAGTCCAATGGGCTTTTAATTAATTTCTTAAGGCGTGGACTTTTGGTCAACTCGGGTCAAACCCAATAACCAAAACTCAATCCGGGAATTACCCCATAAGCCAAGAAATCAATTTTGGCCCATTAGGCCCAATTAAATTATTAAGGTCCATTAGTCGCATTTGGACTTTATGTATGTGATTTTAGGCCCAATTGGATCCAACCAATTTTCCTAAACCTTTCTTGGTACAACCAAGCCCAATAAGCCCAATAACAACATTACAAGCCCAATTTTACAAAATAGGCCCAACATAATTAAATTACAAAAACCAAATTTCACAATTTAATTACATAAAGTGTATTACACAATTAATTACCCAATTAGCATTCTAAAACATCAATTAGCCTAATTAATCATGCTCTTTAACATCAAATAGTGTCCAACACAATTTAATCAAAAATCAAACCCATACATGCTTTATAACTCTCGGCTAAAGGGGATTTTTGTGTCAAATTCAAATTCAATCCAATTAAATTCAATTCAACATTAAATCAATATCCCCAACATGATTCTAACTCATCCAATGAATCAAAAAATCATAAATCACCAAGAATTAGGGCTATGTCATTCTCGGCCAAGCTAAGATATTTGGGCAAATTTGTTCCAAACAACATTTGATCAAATTGATCCAATCAATCTTCAATTAAAACACATTTAAGCATACTAATTCATCCAATTTCATTAAATCATGCTCAAAAATATTTTACCCAAATTTTAAGCCCTCATCAAATTTCATGCTTTTCAATGGCTCTGATACCGATGTTAGATTTCTACGGCCCCACGAAGATCGAAAACAAAGCAAGAAATGAGTGTGAATACAAATCGAGGAAGTTGCGGAATACTCACATCGATCGGTTGAGCGAGGCGGCAACGAACAAAAATTGATTTTCTACCCACTAGAAGTCACGGCAGTGAGCTGCTGTTCATCTCCATTTTCGGTCTTCATATTCCTCCATGAAAGCTCTAAGCTTTGTGAGATGATTCCAAGCTCATGGGTGGACTTTCCTATCACCTTCGCATGTCTCTCGGAGTGCTAGCTATTGATGATTTTGCCACAAAATCACCACACTTTTGCTTCCCTTGCTCACGGTTTTTGCCCAGAAAATAGTGAAGAAATGCCTCTAAGGCCAATAGAGAGAGATGAAGAAATGGCTCCAAAATCATGAACCAAGGAGAGAGAGAGAGATGGATATGTGTTGTAATGTGTTAAGTGTATCTAATACACTTCCTTTGATTTCAAAAATCAAAATAAAACATATATAAATAATTAAAATAACATTAAATGTCATTCAAGCTTTCAAAAAGCTTTCCATCAACTCACATCACTCATGAATAGTGACTGGTGTCAATCACTCAAAGTGAAAGACATACATCACTTGATTGACGAATGATGTGACGCTAGATGCGACTAACGATTTGAAGCTAGATTTGACTTGCATGCCGCACTCGAATTCGAAATGCGAATGAGCTCGCAAACAATCTCGGGCTCGGGTTCGCTAATTCCAAATTAACGAATTTTCCGTTGCGACGTAATTAAATGATTATGCCTAGCGAAATCACTATTTATATCGCTAACGAATTAATTCTAAATTAACTCATTCGCCCGAATTAAAATCTAATTTTAATTCCGCGTCGAAATCCAATTTCGTTTAATATATCGAATATATATTAATTTATTGATTAATTCCAAATTAATCGTTATCTCTCTTTAATTTATATTTTATCTCTCTCATCTAATTAATCCCAGATTAATTAAAAGTGCGATTCATACGTCATCGGTGAATCTTCGGGAAGCGACCCATGAGTTCCCCGGATATGTTAGCAGTAAATTCGGTCGTCGGACTATCCGAACACGTAAGTACCTAGTACTACGTTTATACCGATTTAAAGACAAGGTTGGCTTCTAGCAAAGCGCCATGCCTACCCAATTCTCCAGAAATATCCTTACAGGAATATAGGATCTATATCAGGCGTAGTATACATAGTATTGCGTATTTCGATCCTGTTGGTTTCTATAATTAGTCCCAAAGAAAAGAAAGAATAAGCCATAGAAATACAAATATCATACATGCAAAGCTTGAAGCATGGCGGAATCATACTTACAAAGCTTATATGACGAATATGATGAAGAAAAATCCTTGAGTCTTCAAGGTGGATGTTTTTCGGCCAAGAACAAGAATGAGAGAAGCTTCAAGTCTTGGAGCTTGTTTTCGGCCAAGAACAACAGTGTGAGAAGCTTCAAATCTTCTAGTACTCCAAGCTCCAGGATGTTTCCCTATCACCTCCTTTGATCCCTATTGTGCTAGCAAATGGAGAAATGAAAAACAATTTTCTGCCATGGATGAAGCTCACGGCGTGAGCAAGAAGAAGGAGAGGAAGTGGTGCCTTTTTAATTTTCTTTTCTCTTTTATTTGTTTCAAAAACCGTGAGAAAGGAAAAAAAAAAGCAATGATGATATCTCTTTTACCAAAAAATGAGTTTTGATATTAAAAAAACCCTTCAAAAACCGTGAAAGGTTTTTCCCTCCAAAAAAATTCATTTAAATGGCATCACTTACATGCATTGAGAATAGAGACAATGTATCATCCCATAAAGGTGTCTAGATACATCTATCAACCAGTCGTGTCAAGTAATGAGACTTCGCGATGTGATTCGCGGGTCCCACTCGTTTCAAAATACGAATGTGTCCGCAAAACACTTCGGGCTCGGTTTCGATAATTCCGAATTAACGAATTTCCGTTGCGACGTGAATTAAATAATTACGCCTAGCGGAATTACTATTCAGATCGCTAACGAATTAATTTCTAAATTAATTTGTTGCCCGAATAAAATCCGATTTTAATTCCGCGTCGAAATTAATTTCGTTTAATTATATCGATATATATTTTATCGATTAATTCCAAATTAACGTCTATATTCCTATAAGCATTTTATCCAAGATAAAGTTTCTCCGCAATTAATCCAAGATTAATAAAGTTCGAATCAAAACATCATAGGTGAATCTTCAGGAAGCGACCCAAGAGATCTCCGGATATGTGGCAGTAAATACGGTGTTGGATATACCAAACACGTACGACCTCCTGACTACGTTTTACCGATTTACAAGACAAGTTGGCTTCTACAAAGCGCCATGCCTACCCAATCTCCAGAAAATATCTTAATGGAATATTAGATCTTTATCAAGCGTAGATATACCGTAGTATCGCGTACATCGATCCGATATCGGACGATTCACGTTGGCCTGGAGCTGGAAATGTGTCTGCCCCGTACGAAACATATATAGACATCAAAATGTTGGATTATTCTAAGGTCCCAAGATCAAATCAAGACATGAAATTATGTGTGAACACATCAACGGAGGTAGCGGAATACTCACATTGATCGGTAGAGTCGATTTGGAGACGATTCAAGCCCAAAAACGCACTGCCATGTAAGCCTACTGCATGCAGTCCACTGCCTACAAAAACAGAAAATAAGTGAAGAAACGGAGCTCCTAGCATCGTCGGATGGATCCCGTCTCATGGTCGAACCTCCCTACCACCTTCGCAAGACTTGTAAGTGTGCTAGCACTTGATTTCTCACCATGAGAAACCACTCTTGCTTCCCTTTAGCTCACGCCCAAACTGGTTCCAAAACAGTGAACACTTTGCTCAAATGGGGTGAGAGAGGAGAGAAAATTTGAGAGAGAAGAAATTGTGTTTGTTAATTAAAATGATTTACCAAAAATCAATTTATATTTATGCCATAATTTATTAAATTAATAATAAAATATGACACTTAACATGCAATGGCTTAGAGTATAAACACTCAATTTCCATGCAATAACATTGAGTGCATTGTACACAATCTACATGCAATGACATTGAGTACAATGTACACAATCTACATGCAAAGCATTAGAATGACATGTGTCATGTGGGCCCCACACGTTCCCAAATGAAAGTGGGCCCACGTGCACTCACGCGTTCGGGTTCGATATTTCCGAAATACCGAGCTTACGTCGCGACGTTAATTCAATCGAATTTAAATAAATAATCGCCCCGGCGAAATTATTATTTACGTCGCTAACGAATTAATTCTCAATTAACTCGTTTGCCCGAATTAAAATCTAATTTTAATTCCGCGTCGAAATCTAATTTCGTCTAATACATCGATTAATTCCGAATTAATCGCTCTCTCTCTTAGACGATATTTTATCCCGGATAAAACATCTCCGTTATTAATCCTAGATTAATTTTCTCTCTCTTCTATTATAATCCCAGATTATTCAAGAGTGCAAGTTGTGCGTCATCGGTGGATTATCGGGAAGCGACCCATGAGATCCCCGGATAAGTTGGCAGTAATACGGTCGTCGGAGTGCCCGAATCACGTACGTACCAAGTACTACGTTCTACCGATTTACGAGACAAGGTCGACTCCTAGCAAAGCACCAAGTCTTCCCAAGTTCTCCGGACATATTCATCAAAGAATATCTAGATCTGTATCAAGCGTAGTATACAATTGTATTGTGCATATCGGCCCAGTATCGGATAATCACGTGCTAGGGCTGGGGGCTGGATAAGTGTCTGCCCCGTCCGAAACACATATCGGATGTCTGGTAACTAGTCTCTATAATCGGATATTCATGACCTGGTCATAATATCACGATTGGATGCGCATCACTTTAAGAGCACTAATACCGTATCCTGCGTGACATCATCTCCATTATGACTGGAGTGACACTTCCGTCTTGACATCACATCCAATACACTACGATTCTCTGATAAACCCAGAAGAGGTGAATACAGAACCAGTTAAGATCCCCCACCACCAAAACCAAAGTTTACCGATTGTCGTAAGTATTAGCGATGTAAGTCTCAGGTTAAGACTATACACACCTACCTTGATTTCGGCCTCCCATAGACACCTAGTCATAATACCAATGGGATTCCGAAGGGTCTATCCAGAGCGAAGCTGTTTCCCGTACCATCGGTGAAACACGACCTCCTATCGCACTTGCACAAGTATCCAATACTTATATATATGAGAACTATGCCGTTGTGCCCTCACAACGCGCACAAGTGCAATACTAGTCTATTCCGCATTATCGATGTCCAGTCTCGATAATACTACGACTAGGGATATTTAATGATTAAACCTTTGGGGACTGATACTGTCTCATATCATTCTCAGTCCAGGAACTAATCATAGGGACCTCTCTTCATTTATATATCTATGGTGATCTAATCACAAACGATGAGAGTGCAATTTCCTTATTACATAGTTAATTTGCTACAACAACACAATGATCTGTGCAAATAGTGACGCTATGGGTCATATTATCCAACAATCTCCCACTTGGCACGTAGCGAGTCACTCAAGTGTCCTACACTCGAACTATGTACAATTCGCTCAAATTGCTGAGGAAAGGTTTTCGTCAGCGGATTTGATTTGCTTAATTATCGTCTGACGCGATTTACACGATCATCACATCGCCACGATGTATGATCCGAACGAATCAGATGATATAGAAGTATATATCTGGATCGTCGATGAGACCTTTAATTCCTTAGCCTATGCTGACGCCTAGCTCAGCTGCTAACAGAACTATATCTAATCTAATTAGATTTATTCTTGATCCAAATGGCTTCTATTGCTGCCTCAGCTGCAGCAATAATCCGCATTTGTTGTTTATTCGGCAACAGTTATCTTGCTTGGAAGATTTCCAGCTCACTGTCCCGGTTATTCAAACTTTATAGTACCGCAGTATTTACCGGTTTGGAAACTTGCAGCAGTGATCCCAGTCACTTCAAGTTCTCCATCTCCATAGTTTAAGACAACATCTTTAGTTCTCTCAGATACTAACAGATGTTCTTTAATCTTCAATCCAGTGACTGTCACTTGGATTGACCCGATTGTGACTCCATATGCTCGAAGCGTATGAGACACCAATACAAGTACATTTTAAATGTACAATTTCCCAGAGAGTGTTAACAACTCCAAATCTATCCCAGTAGATCTTTATCCCTGAATAAAGGTTGTTACTCCCCAGAATTCTACGGAGAATTTCTATTGAAAGAATATCTATGAAAGCCAAGCTTTCACCAATTGCTTTATGGGAATTTCACTGTCAGTGCGCTCTCCCACTAACCTCCTTATATACACAAGAATTATTTAGCTTTGAATCAAATCATAAACCATTATGATTATTTCAAAATAACAGTTCCAAGAACCTTATGCTTGCATCAATCCAAACATGGATCGAATAACCCGCAAACCTGTTTGTGTCGGTTATACAAAATCGTCAGGATGTTGTAAATATCCTCCAAAAGGTTCCTTTTCAGGAAAGCGATTTTGATTTGTAACTGACATATTTCATAATGAAATATACAGTTATCAACAAGCATCTTCAAAATGGATTTATCATGGCAACAGGTAAAAGAGGTTGAACCGTTATTAACATAATGTTGATAACGCTACCTTTCCGTCAAAACCTTAGGTTTGCACGTTGGTATGTTGCCTTCCATGTATGTCTTCCTTGAAGACGTTTAATGTACCATAGGCACAACGCCTTGTGGTACAACAACTAGTATCCAAACATAGTTGTTATACATGGAATCCATTTCGGACTCATGGCACTTTGCCATAACAGGGAGTCGATACCTCGTATCACTTCCTCTAAACGTAGTCAGATGGTACACCACCATAAGATTGACATCTTTATGGGGTGAGATCAGAAACCCATACCCTAGGTTGTTTTCTGACTCTATCCGATCTACTAGTTTCTTGTGTATTTGAAGATTAATGGTATAGATTCATCATAGATGAACTGTTTGTGTTCCATTAAGGACTTCGTGCCTTGATCAGTATTACTCCGATTTTCATCGAGTATCACTATCCTCCCACTGACCACTGCATATCGGTATTCCTCTCAGGAAAACCGCATGGTGAGCAACAATTACATTGTTCTCATGTGGGATTTACAAGTACTATATTTAAGGTTTCCCTTAGGATAACTTTATTGGCACTTATCCAATTTGGGTCCTTAGTTTGGTATCATCCAAACGCTATGCCTCGCATACCCAAATTATCAGGAATGAGAAACCTCGTTTCTTCCCTGTTCATATCCTATATGATATCTGTCAAACAGATTTATATGGAACCTTATTCTAAATAAGTTTTGCACTGTTAATACATATCCTGTTGAAGGAAATAGTAGCTCAGAGCGACTCGTGATAAACCTTATTATGTCCAACAAAATTCGGTTTTTGGTTCGGACACACCGTTTAACTAACGTGTCTCGGGAGGAGTCCTCATACGAAAGAATACCGTACTCTTTCATTTACATATGAAACTTACTGCTTAAGTATTTCCATTACGGTTTACCGTGGCGGAATAATACTATAGCCGATCTGTTTGTCTACTTCGTGTCGAAACTCTAAAGTTTCCGATCTGTGTTCTTCAAAAGAAACACATAACCACAACGTGATGTCACATCCGTTAAGGTCACGAAATATTCATGTTCACATCTAGCCTAGCTAGATATGGGCCCACTTACTTCACCATGAATAGGGCTAACAGATCGGTGGCCCTTTTACTATTACCAAGTAAATAGTATTTTAGGTATTTTACCTAATAAACTAGATTCGCAGACCTTATTTGAATAGTCAAATCAGTCCTAGTACCCACTCTACAAAAGTGTGGATATACGAGTCTTGTTTAATAAACTAGATTCGTAGACCTTATTTGAATAGTCAAATCAGTCCTAGTACCCACTCTTCAAAAGTGTGGATATACGAGTCTTGTTTAATTGTGTCCCAGACAACAATGCCACAAATAAGTCTCCATTGATCAAATCAATTTGAGCTATTTATTTGTCATTTTATATGTTTGAGATTTTATTTATATTCAAAATATAAATTCTGTTATTTATCTCAGTATCATCTTTATTATATATTGAAACACTTTAGTGTTCTAGAATATAAAGGTTTTATCCGCAATGGATTAAACACTGATATAGAGATAATGACTCTAGATAAACTAGTTACATTATGACAGTTCCTAATTTAAATACATACCCAAGGGTAGTTTCTAAACTTAGGTATCTACGGTCGAAACAGCGACTTTCGTCCCGTTTCCGATTCGCAGAGAAATCTCGGCTTGAAGCCAGTATCCAGCTCACAGCGGATTCTGAACGTCAATACATATATTTTATGTACCACACTAAGTATTTAAAATCCAATTTTAATACTAGTAGTGAACATAACTTTGACAAATATTTTAAAGTTAGAGCCTCGCCCTTTCTTTAATTCCTTCGTGTCTTCCATATCCTAATGGTAGTCACTTTGGGATATGTCAATTACCTTTTCAATATTTCACAAACCTTTGGGCAAGCCTTGGGTTTAGAATATCGAAATGATGTGCACCTTGTGCTACATGCCCAATTGCAAACTTTGACTTTTCTCCACTAGAATAGTCAATTAATTCTCCAAGAATTATTAATTGCAATTTTAATACTTTTAAATCTAAAGATAGATTTATTATAAGTATATCAATTAAGCACTAAAGTCATCATCACATAAATCTTCCAAAGACTTTATGCTCTACTATTTGCTTAATTATGGGCTTAGTAATAATAAGTTATTTTATCAAATAAATTAACCTATTATTAATTCCCAATTGAAAATTAAATCATTTAAAACATTTAATCCAAATTATATATTTTAAATATTCAACCTTTCAATTCTTTACTTGATTTTAATAGTCCAACTATTTAATCAAATTATTAAGGTACTATGTATTATAATGATTACAATAATCCAATTATTTAATCAACTATAATTTTAATATTGATTACTATAATCCATTATAAAATCAACTATCATTTAATTCAATTATATTGATTACTATAATCCAATTACAAAATCAACTATATATTGAATGAGTTGTATATAGTCCAACTATATATTTTAATATTGATTACTATAATCCCATTATAAATCAACTATCATTTAATTCAATTATATTGATTACTATAATCCAATTACAAAATCAACTATATATTGAATGAGTTTGTATATAGTCCAACTATATATATTTTAAAACAACATAAAATATTAGTCCGACTAATACTTTGATTAATATGACGAGTAAAATTAAATGAGCGTGTTTAGCGAGTATTCGAACGAATGTTGCAAATTCAATACTTGCCTCCCACTATTTTTCGTCGAGCCTCTAACCCTCTGTGGAGTACTCGGGAAACCGCGTTTCCTAGTGGGCTAGGATCCTATTAAATAACACACAACCTGACTTTGGTCAATAAAAAGCTGTATGCTATTTAACTAGGTAGATCTCACAGATCAATTGGATCTCATCCAATTCCTAGATCCGGTTAGGTGGACATCCAAGTCCGAAACATATGTGTAATGTCAATGTATCCAATACATTTTCCTAACCCTATCCTCCGAATCATCTAGGCCATGGCTTTGGCCAAAAACAAACCTAATGATTCCAGTTAAGCAGGACCCATTGACGAGGAAAGTTTCGTAATCAATGTCATTGGACAAAAAGTGATCTGACTTTGGCCAATAAAATCACGATTTGGACAAGACACCGATATGCAACAAAACTCTCATGATTCAAGTACATCCTTGATTGACAAAGGTCTTGACTTTGGTCAAAAACAAACCAATGCCAACTTCGGATCTTGAACAAGAATCATTCAATGGAAGGATATTTGCTTAATATAGATGAGGGATTTTCGCGTGCAAATTGGCTACCAATTTAATTATCTTTGTTAAGGTCTCATCATCATACACCCTTAAACATGCATTCTAAATACATAATAAAGCGAGTATGAAATAAAATAATAATGATATGCGGATGGATACTTAACACATTGATCCTAGATCAAATCTCTCCCTTTCTCACTCAAGCTAGCACTTGTACTACTTCTACCCGTTACACTACACTTCTAAAGAAACCTCATATACATAGAGGGGAATAGGTGAGAAGAGAATACAAAGAGAAAGAAGGTGATAAGGCTGGACACGCAGGTCCAATTTAATAAATCGAATTTATTACAACAATTTCTAAAATTGCCCACCCGACTAATATCCATCCGATATACATTATTCATTCAACACAACCACGTATTCACACACATAAGCATGCTATCAATCAATCTAATCAAATTAATTAATCTGATAATTAAGTGATCATCCAATGTTCAAACAACGATTTGATTTGTTCGAGTCAAACTCGTTTTTGCGAATAAGTACTCAAAGTACGAATTCATGAATTAAATTAAACTACATCATTAAATCAAATTTAACATGTATTTAATACTAATTCATTATTCAATTCCAAATTAAATATTACACTTTATTTAATAAACCTTTTACGATTTAAATTCCAAATCTAATCGTAACGCGTCTCAAAGACCGATTAACGTCCAACGTCAATTCAATTAAAGTCCAATGGGCTTTTGATTGATTTCTTAAGGCGTGGACTTTTGGTCAACTCGGGTCAAACCGATAACCAAAGTCCAATCCGGGATTTACCCCATAAGCCCATAAATCAATCTTGGCCCATTAGGCCCAATTGAACATTAAAGGTTCATTAGTCGCAATTGGGCTTTATGGTTAAGGTTTTGGGCCCAATTGGATCCAATCCACTTGGCCTAAACCAAACTTGATAAATCAAGCCCAATAGCCCCAAATACAACAATTCAAGCCCAAATCCAATTAAGCCTAAATAATTAAATTACACTAATCCAATTACGCAATTTAATTACCTAAAGTGCATTATATGATTAATCAACTAAATCAACATTTTTAAAACACCAAATTAGTCTTATTAATCATATTCAATTCATTATCACATGTCAAACACACATAATGAAAAATCAAACCCATTTACATGCTTTCATGCTCTCGGCCAAGGAGGGATTTGTGTCCGATTTGGTTTCGATCCAATCGAACCTACAATCGACATCAAATCACCCTCCGATTTGATTTCATACACATCCAATGTCACAAAATCAAAATTACCAAGACATTAAAGGGCATACTCATTCGGCCAAGGTGGAATTTTGGGGGAAAAATCATCCAATGCATTTTTCATAAAATGATTCCATGTAACATCATTCTATATACATGTAAGCATTCTTATTAATCAAATTTCACAAGAACATGCTTCAATCAATTTCATCACACCATTCGGCCAACATCATGTTTTGGGGAAAATTATTCCAAATCAATTTTCAACAAATTGGTCCAACCAAAATGCAATAAACATGTTATAAGCATACTCAAACAAGCAATTTATTCAAATCATGCTCACAAACATTTACCCAAATTTTAAGCCCTACATTTTTCATGCTTGCAACATTAGCTCTTGATGCCATTGTTGGTTTATTCTAAGGTCCCAAGATCAAATCAAGACATGAAATTATGTGTGAACACATCAACGGAGGTAGCGGAATACTCACATTGATCGGTAGAGTCGATTTGGAGACGATTCAAGCCCAAAAACGCACTGCCATGTAAGCCTACTGCATGCAGTCCACTGCCTACAAAAACAGAAAATTAAGTGAAGAAACGGAGCTCCTAGCATCGTCGGATGGATCCCGTCTCATGGTCGAACCTCCCTACCACCTTCGCAAGACTTGTAAGTGTGCTAGCACTTGATTTCTCACCATGAGAAACCACTCTTGCTTCCCTTTAGCTCACGCCCAAACTGGTTCCAAACCAGTGACACTTTGCTCAAATGGGCGTGAGAGAGAGAGAGAAAATTTGAGAGAGAAGAAATTGTGTTATGTTAATTAAAATGATTTACCAAAAATCAATTTATATTTATGCCATAATTTATTAAATTAATAATAAAATTATGACACTTAACATGCAATGGCTTAGAGTATAAAACACTCAATTTCCATGCAATAACATTGAGTGCATTGTACACAATCTACATGCAATGACATTGAGTACAATGTACACAATCTACATGCAAAGCATTAGAATGACATGTGTCATGTGGGCCCACACGTTCCCAAATGAAAGTGGGCCCACGTGCACTCACGCGTTCGGGTTCGATATTTCCGAAATACCGAGCTTACGTCGCGACGTTAATTCAATCGAATTTAAATAAATAATCGCCCCCGGCGAAATTATTATTTACGTCGCTAACGAATTAATTCTCAATTAACTCGTTTGCCCGAATTAAAATCTAATTTTAATTCCGCGTCGAAATCTAATTTCGTCTAATACATCGATTAATTCCGAATTAATCGTTCTCTCTCTCTAGACGATATTTTATCCCGGATAAAACATCTCCGTTATTAATCCTAGATTAAATTTCTCTCTCTTCTATATAATCCCAGATTATTCAAGAGTGCAAGTTGTGCGTCATCGGTGGATTATCGGGAAGCGACCCATGAGATCCCCGGATAAGTTGGCAGTAAATACGGTCGTCGGAGTGCCCGAATCACGTACGTACCAAGTACTACGTTCTACCGATTACGAGACAAGGTCGACTCCTAGCAAAGCACCAAGTCTTCCCAAGTTCTCCGGACATATTCATCAAAGAATATCTAGATCTGTATCAAGCGTAGTATACAATTGTATTGTGCATATCGGCCCAGTATCGGATAATCACGTGCTAGGGCTGGGGCTGGATAAGTGTCTGCCCCGTCCGAAACACATATCGGATGTCTGGTAACTAGTCTCTATAATCGGATATTCATGACCTGGTCATAATATCACGATTGGATGCGCATCACTTTAAGAGCACTAATACCGTATCCTGCGTGACATCATCTCCATTATGACTGGAGTGACACTTCCGTCTTGACATCACATCCAATACACTACGATTCTCTGATAAACCCAGAAGAGGTGAATACAGAACCAGTTAAGATCCCCCACCACCAAAACCAAAGTTTACCGATTGTCGTAAGTATTAGCGATGTAAGTCTCAGGTTAAGACTATACACACCTACCTTGATTTCGGCCTCCCATAGACACCTAGTCATAATACCAATGGGATTCCGAAGGGTCTATCCAGAGCGAAGCTGTTTCCCGTACCATCGGTGAAACACGACCTCCTATCGCACTTGCACAAGTATCCAATACTTATATATATGAGAACTATGCCGTTGTGCCCTCACAACGCGCACAAGTGCAATACTAGTCTATTCCGCATTATCGATGTCCAGTCTCGATAATACTACGACTAGGGATATTAATGATTAAACCTTTGGGGACTGATACTGTCTCATATCATTCTCAGTCCAGGAACTAATCATAGGGACTCTCTTCATTTATATATCTATGGTGATCTAATCACAAACGATGAGAGTGCAATTTCCTTATTACATAGTTAATTTGCTACAACAACACAATGATCTGTGCAAATAGTGACGCTATGGGTCATATTATCCAACACAAACAACTAGTCTCTTTAAATCGGAAAAATCATGAAATGGTCATATATCCGACGGTTGCAACCATTGATAGAGTTACGAGTTTGTATCCTGCGTGATCATCATCTCATAGGTCTAAGTGATACTTCCATCTTGACATTTCACATCCAGTACACTACGATTCTCGATAAAACCAGAGAAAGGTGTAACACAGAACCGGTTAAAGCCCCGAAACCCACCAAAAACCAAGTTACCAATTGTCGCAAGTACTAGCGATTGTAAGTCTCCGGTTAAGACCATATACACCTACCCTGTGCGGCCTCCCATAGACACGCAGAAATACTACCAATGGGATTCTCGCGGGGTTATAAGAGCGAAGCTGTTTTCCTACCATCAGTAAAACCACAACCTCATATCGCACTCGCATAAGTATCAATACTAAATATATGAGAACTATGCGTTGTTTGCCATCACAACTCGCACAAGTGCAATACTAGTCTATTCCGCATTATCGAGTCCATCTCGATAATACTCGATAGGGATATTTAATGATTAAACCTTTATATTGATACTGTCTCATATCATCTCAATACGGAACTAATCATATGGACTTTTGCCATTAATATATTAAAGTAAATAATTTTACAAAACGGCAAAAGGCAATTTCATGATCACATAGTTGATTTTGTACAATAATACAATATCATTTACAAAACTGTGACGCTATGGGTCATAATGTCTCCCACTATTTTTATCAAGTCTCTAACCCTCTGTTGAGAACTCGGGAAATCCTATTTCCTAGTGGGCTAGGATCCCGTTAAATAACACACAATCTTGACTTTGGCCAACAAATGTATGCTATTTAACTAGGTAGATCTCAAAGATCAATTGGATCCAATCCAATTCCTAGATCCGGTCAGGTGGACATCCAAGTCCAAAACATATGTATATTTACTTATGCCAATGTATCTAATACATTTTCCTAACCATATCCGCCGAATCATCTAGGCCTTGGCTTTGGCACAACAAACCTACTGATTCCGGTTAAGCGGGACCCATTGACAAGGAAAGTTTTGTAATCAATGTCGTTGGACAATAAGTGATCTTGACTTTGGCCAACAAATCACAACTTGGACAAGACACCGATGTGGAACAAAACTCTCATGATTCAAGTACATCCTCAATTGACAAAGGTCTTGACTTTGGCCAACAAACCAATGCCAATTTTGGATCTTGAACAAGAATCATTCAATGGAAGGATAATCGCTTAATATAAATTGAGGGATTTTTGCGTAATTGGCAACCAATTTAATTATCTTTGTTAGGTCTCATCATCATACACCCTTAAGCATTCTTCTAAAACATCATAAAGTGCGTAAAGTAAATTAATAGTGATATACGGATGGATATATAAAACAACTTGTTCCTAGAACAAATCACTCCCTTTCCTCTCCCCGCTAGCATTATTCTACTTCTACCCAATTGCATAATACAATAAAAGAAACCTCATATACATTGAGGGGAATTAGGTGAGAAGAGAATACAAAGATAAAAGAGATAAGGCTGGACACGCAGGTCCAATTTATAAATTCTAATTTTACAATAATTTCTAAAATTACCCTTTCCCTTCTAATATCCATCCGATATACACTATTCATTCATCACATACATATATATTCAATCAAGACATGCTACACAACCAATCAAATCCAATTAATTAGTCTTTGTTTAAGTGATCATCCAATGTTCAAACAATGGTTTGATTTTGCGCGAGTCCAACTCGTTTGAGAATAGGTACAAAAGGTACGAATTCACGAATTATATCGAACTACCCGTTAAATCCAATTTAAGTCGTATTCAATACTAATTCAATTTATTTAATTCTAAATTAAATGTTTACACTTTTAATGTGCTTTTAAAGACTTAGATTCTAAATCTAATTCTAATTGGGTCTCCAAGCCCAACCAACATCCAATGTTTGTTTAATTAAAGTCCGATGGGCTTTCAATTGATTTATCAAGGCTTGGGCTTTGGTCAATGTGGGTCAAACCCAATTACCAAGCCCAAATAAGGAATCGCCCTTAAATGCCATAAAATCAATTTCAAGACCATAAGGCCCAATTAAACATTAAAGCCCATTTAATTAAATTTTAATATTCCAAATTTTAAAATTCAATTAATTAAAGTGTAAATCCATGATTAATTCATTAAACCAAAATATTTCAAAAACACCATTTAATTTATTAATCATCACTTGTTCAAAACACATGTCCAACATTTATTTGAACAAAAATCAAGTCCTTTAACATGTCATGTTGCATTCGGCCAAGAGGGATTTTTGTGGTTCGATTTGTTTTTCAATCCAATTGAATCACTAATCTATTACCCGTTTATTTTTAAGTCATCAAATGAACTTGTACACAAAAAATCCATTTCATTGCAAGGACTTCCATTTTCGGTCAAGCAACAATTTTGGGAAAAAATCATCCAATGCATTTTTCTCAAAATTGATCATGTATTACATCATATATCATACATATAATCATGCCTAAGTCATCTAATGAACTTGTTCATGAAAAATTACAATCTAGTGGAAAGACCTCCACATTCGGTCAAGCAACAATTTTGGGGAAAAAATCATCAAATGCATTTTTCTCAAAATTGATCATGTATTACAACATATATCATACATATAATCATGCTTAAGTCATCTAATGAACTTGTTCATGAAAAATTACAATCTAGTGGAAGGACCTCCACATTCGGTCAAGCAACAATTTTGGGGAAAAAATCATCCAATGCATTTTTCTCAAAATTGATCATGTATTACAACATATATCATACATATAATCATGCTTAAGTCATCTAATAAACTTGTGCATGAAAAATTCCAACCAGTGGAAGCACCTCCACATTCGGCCAAAGCAACCATTTTGGGGAAAAATCATTCAATGCATTTTTCTCAAAATTGATCATGTAATATATCATATAACATACATATAAGCATACTTTAGCATCCAATTTCACAAGAACATGCTTCAATCAATTTTCCCCAAATTAACCCTAATGTATTTCATGCTTAAACATGGCTCTGATACCATTGTTGGTTTCTATATTTAGTCCCAAAGAAAGAATAAGCCATAGAAATACAAATATCATACATGCAAAGCTTGAAGCATGGCGGAATCATACTTACAAAGCTTTGTGACGAATATGATGAAGAAAATCCTTGAGTCTTCAAGGTGGATGTTTTTCGGCCAAGAACAAGAATGAGAGAAGCTTCAAGTCTTGGAGCTGTTTTCGGCCAAGAACAACAGTGTGAGAAGCTTCAAATCTTCTAGTACTCCAAGCTCCAAGGATGTTTCCCTATCACCTCCTTTGATCCCTTATTGTGCTAGCAAAATGGAGAAATGAAAAACAATTTTTCTGCCATGGATGAAGCTCACGGCGTGAGCAAGAAGAAGGAGAGGAAATGTGCCTTTTTAATTTTCTTTTCTCTTTTATTTGTTTCAAAAACCGTGAGAAAGGAAAAAAAAAAGCAATGATGATATCTCATTTACCAAAATGAAGTTTTGATTAAAAAACCCTTCAAAAACCGTGAAAGGTTTTTCCCTCCAAAAAATTCATTAAATGGCATCACTTACTTGCATTGAGAATAGAGACAATGTATCATCCCATAAAGGTGTCTAGATACATCTATCAACCAGTCGTGTCAAGTAATGAGACTTCGCGATGTGATTCGCGGGTCCCACTCGTTTCAAAATACGAATGTGTCCGCAAACACTTTCGGGCTCGGTTTCGCTAATTCCGAATTAACGAATTTCCGTTGCGACGTGAATTAAATAATTACGCCTAGCGGAATTACTATTCAGATCGCTAACGAATTAATTCTAAATTAATTCGTTTGCCCGAATTAAAATCCGATTTTAATTCCGCGTCGAAATCTAATTCCGTTTAATATATCGAATATATTATTTTATCGATTAATTCCAAATTAATCGTTCTCTCTCCTAATAAGGCATTTTATCCAAGATAAAGTTTCTCCGCAATTAATCCAAGATTAATAAAGTTCGAATCAAACATCATAGGTGAATCTTCAGGAAGCGACCCAAGAGATCTCCGGATATGTTGGCTGTAAATACGGTCGTTGGATAATCCAAACACGTACGTACCTCGTACTACGTTTTTACCGATTTACAAGACAAGGTTGGCTTCTAGCAAAGCGCCATGCCTACCCAATTCTCCAGAAATATTCTTACTGGAATATTAGATCTTTATCAAGCGTAGTATACCGTAGTATCGCGTACATCGATCCAGTATCGGACGATCACATGTTAGGCCTGGAGCTGGAAATGTGTCTGCCCCGTACGAAACATATATCAGACATCAAACAACTAGTCTCTTTAAATCGGACAATCCTGACCTGGTCATATTGTCCCGACGGTTGCAACCATTTATAGAGTACTAGTTCTGTATCCTGCGTGATCATCATCTCCATATGTCTGAAGTGATACTTCCATCTTAACATCACATCCAGTACACTACGATTCTCGATAAACCCAGAAGAGGTGTACACAGAACCGGTTAAAGCCCCGAACCACCAAAACCAAAGTTTACCGATTGTCTCAAGTACTAGCGATGTAAGTCTCTGGTTAAGACCATATACACCTACCCTGATGCGGCCTCCCATAGACACGCAGACATACTACCAATGGGATTCCGCGGTGTCTATCCAGAGCGAAGCTATTTTCCGTACCATCAGTAAAACACAACCTCCTATCGCACTTGCATAAGTATCCAATACTTAAATATATGAGAACTATGCCGTTGTGCCATCACAACTCGCACAAGTGCAATACTAGTCTATTCCGCATTATCGATGTCCGATCTCGATAATACTCCGACTAGGGATATTTAATGATTAAACCTTTTATATTGATACTGTCTCATATCATCTCAATAGGGAACTAATCATATGGACTTTTGCCATTAATATATTAAAGTAAATAATTTTACAAAACGGCAAAAGGCAATTTCATTATCACATAGTTGATTTTGTACAATAATACAATATCATTTACAAAACTGTGACGCTATGGGTCATAATGTCTAACAGATCCAGTATCAGATGATCATCCATGCAGGCCTGGGGATGGTAAATGTCTGCCCCGTACGAAGCATATATCGGATTACGAGCAACTAGTCTTTTATATCGGATAATCATGACCAAGTCATATTATACCGATGGTTGCAACCTTTTAGAGAACCAGATGGTATCCCTACGCGATCATCAACTCCATATGACTGGAGTAGAGTGACATTCCGTCTTGACATCACACCCAACACACTACGATTCTCAATATACCCAGCAGAGGCGTACACAGAACCTGTTAAAGCCATGGACGACCACAACCAAAGTATATTGATTGTCGCAAGTATTAGCGGTGCAAGTCTCAAGTTAAGTCCAAATACACCTACCCTGATTTCGGACTTCCATAGACACATAGTCATACTACCAATGGAATTCTGATGGGGTCTATCCAGAGCGATGTTGTTTCCCATACCATCGGTAAAACACAACCTCCTATTACACTTGCATGAGTATCCTATACCCAAATATATGAGAACAATGATGTTGTGCCCTCACAATGCGCACAAGTGTAATACTAGTCTTTTACGCATTTATCGATGTCCAATCTCGATAATACTCTGACTATGGATATTTAATGATTTATCCTTCGTGGACTGATACTGTCTCATATCATTCTCAATCCAGGAATAAATCCCAAGGACCTCCTATCATTTATATATCTTGGTGATCTAATCACAAATGATAAGAGTGCAATCTCCTTTGTCACATAGTTAATTTGTACAACAACATCATGATCTGTACAAAGACTAGTATCGCTATGGGTCATAATTTTCCAACATGAGATACATTAAACTTCCGATGATTCTCGAATACTTTAATTGCGATACGTTTGAGCCAATATTCTTTGATAAATGAAGAGTTAGGTCCACAAGAGTTCTAGCCACATTTAGATCTCCTATATTATAATTCTCAAGTATCTTCTCCACATAATGAGCCTGGGATAATATGTACCCTTCTGGTGTTATGGAAATCTTAATTCCTAAGATCACATCAGCTACTCCTAAATCTTTCATATCAAATTTATTGGTCAATGCTTTCTTGGTAGACTGAATCATCTCATGATTACTACCAATTATCAACATATCGTCTACGTATAGACACACAATGACATATCCATTTTGAGTTGATTTAGTGTATACACACTTATCGCACTCATTTAGTGTATACACACTTTCATATCAAATTTGTTGGTCAATGATTTCTTGGTAGACTAAATCATCTCATGATTACTACCAATTATCAACATATCATCTACGTATAGACACACAATGACAAATCCCTTTTGAGTTGATTTAGTGTATACACATTTATCACACTCATTGATTTTGAAACCAATTGACAACATTTCTTTGCCAAATTTTTCATGTCATTGTTTAGGTGATTGTTTTAATCCGTATAAGGATTTTACAAGTTTGCACACATTCTGTTCTTATACAGGAACATTGAAACCTTCTGGTTCCATGTAAATTTCTTCATCTAATTCACCATTTAAGAATGTTGTTTTCACATCTTGATATATTTCAAGACCAAAATAGTTGTTATGGCTATGAGCATTCTTATTAACGTGATATTCGTCACTGATGAATAGGTATCAAAGTAGTCAATGCCTTTTTTTGTCTATAACCTTTTATGACAAGTCTTGCCTTGTACTTATCTATTGATCCATGGGTTTCATCTTCCGTTTGAAAATCCATTTGTAGCCCAGTGGCTTACAACCTGGAGGAAGATCAACCAACTTCCAAGTATGATTTTGAAGGATAAGATCAATCTCACTATTGATAGCCTCTTTCCACAAAGTTTCCTCTAAAGAAGACATTGCTTCTTTATAGCTTTGAGGCTCATTTTCTAACAGGTATGTCAGAAAATCACGTTCAAATGACTTAGACGTTCTTGCTCTTTTGCTACGTCTAGGTTCATTTTCCTCAACATTTTCGTGTTGACTTGATTCTTGGTTAACTTGATCACTACTTGTAGCAGTATCAATGGTTCTTTTAAGAGACTCTATTCTTTATTTTTCTGTACTATGAAATGTCTCTTCAAAGAACGTCGCATTTCTTAACTCAATTATCATATTTAGATTGATGTCAGGAATTTCATACTTATGTACCAAAAATCAATACGCATTACCGTTGTGAGAATATCCAAAGAATATACAATCAAGAATTTTTGGTCCTATTCTCATCTTCTTAGGATTAAGAACCATCATTTTGGTGAGACACTCACACACTTTCAGATATTTGTAGGAATGTGCATTACCTTTCCATAATTCATATGGTGTCTTCTCCAGTCTTTTGTGATGTCGCTTGTTCAGACCGTAGTTGGCGGAAAGCAAGGTTTCCCTCCACAAGTTCTGGGGTAAACCAGAACTTGTCAATATGACATTCATCATTTCCTTCAACGTTCGGTTTTTGCGTTCCGTAATCCCGTTTTATTGAGGAAAATAAGGATCAGTAGTTTTGTGAATAATTTCTATAATTGGAACAATATTCACCGAATGGTGACATATATTCACCTCTCATATCACTTCTGATTCTTTTGATTTTCTTGAAAATTGATTTTCAACTTCGTTCTTATAGGTATAAAGCTCTCAATAGTTTCATCTTTGCTCCTCAGCAAATATACATAGCATAATCTCTTACTATCATCGATAAAAGTGACAAAGTACTTTTTACCGCCTCTTTTTGCACAACATTCATATCACACAATGATTGTAGGCACTGCATTTTTGCATGTAAGTCCCTATGATGAGTCTCATTAGAGGCACTACCTTTTAAGTCGCGGAAGTCGCGGAAAACAGACGTCGGAAAGGAAGAGTCAAGAATTGACACATTGTTGGAATTAATTCATTTGTTTATGTTTCAGGTTTGCTGTTGGACTTCCGTTTTAAAACACACCCTTGGCCCAAACCCCACAAACCACACACCAAGCCCACACATCACTAAGACACACAACAAACCCATCTCACCCAAGCCCAATCCAAGAAAGAAGGAAAAAACATATTTAAAAAACAAATTAAATTAAATTAAAAAAACCAATTAAAATCTAATTAAATTAAATTCCTAAATTAAATAATCTCTTCCTAATTTAAATAATTCACTCACCAATTTAACGAAATTCCCCACCAAAATTATAAATATTCTTTCCCTTTATAAACTAATTAAATCCATCCCTAATCTAATTAATTTGTTTCCTTTTCAAAACCCATGCATAACCCTAATACCCCACTATAAAATAAAACACAAATCAACACCACAAGGGCTCTCCACTCTCACGGCAAAGACAATAACACAAAACGCTAAGCTAGCAATCTAATACTCGGCAACATGTGAAGCCACAAACAAAATACCAAACACTAAAACCATATTCTCTCTCACGGAACTCTGCCCTCATGACTCACGCCATTAGCCTTCATCCATCAGCCCTCATCACTCACGCCATTAGCCTTCATCCATCAGCCCTCATCACTCACGCCATTAGTCTTCATCCAACACGTCCTCAAGCCTATTAACTCCCCACGCCCAGCACCTTCACAAATATTAAACGCAAGCCAACAACCCTTAAGCGCAAACCAACCTGCCACCCATTCACTCAACCAACCTACTTGTTACTGCCTTCATCAACCCCCACAAAGTAGCCCTATTTCACGTCCACACAACGACAAACAGCCTTTAACACCCACTGCCAACAATGAAAAACTGCCTTCAACGCCTAAGACAATGCCCTCACAAACACCACTCATTGACACACAAAAAAGGCCACCAAACCGAGCAAAGCAACACATACCCAAGCTACGAACAACCACACGCACCATAGACTACAAGCCACCAACAGCCCCAAACTATCGAGAAGCCAAATAGTGAAGTCCGTAAACTGCATAAAAACTGGCCACAAACCCTTCCAAAATTGCCCAGTAAAATGCCTAAAACACCCCTGAAACTGCACTGCAGTAACCGAAAATACACCCCTAAAATAGTAGCCTTTTACCGCAAAACAGTGATTGAAAATAGCAGTAAAAGATCGGCAAAACGAAGCGAAAACAGCAGCCCAAATAGCGAAACAGTGAGGGAAAACGTTGAACCAGTGAACTGAAGGAGTTACGGAGCACCAACCCTTCCGACGACCGTGTACCATACTTCCGAGGGACGATTTAAAAGGTTAGACCTGAGGGCACTTTTCTTATTTATTTTCATTCATCTTTTAATTGTTTTATTTATTTTCTTCGCATGAGAGTCGTTTATGGATGCATGTTATGGCCTTTGAAATGATGGGAAAATGTGTCGTCTCTTTTGGTATATAGGATGGAAACCCAGAAGTAAATTCCCTAGCCGAATCCGAATGGACGGTAGTGTAGTGTAGTCTGTACTTGGGAGACAACTCCGCGTACCACTTGAGCAAACGGCACATATTTCGCTTTATTATATCTTGTTCGTTTATTATTCGCATTTTATATTCCGTCACTTACTTTACGTACATTGTGTGTTTATGTGTTGATGATATAATGCGCATGGGTAAATCAAGTTGGATTAAAGGTCCTCCATTTTGAGGGATAAAAAGCCTAAGGGGTACCTTTGCCATGACGTTTTACCGCGCCGGACGAAGTATGTTTGGTTGAATGTGAGATATGTTCAACCGAGCATACAAGGTCCTATATTGTTGTCTTTATCTTTTATGCATTGTGATGTAATGCGTATGGGCTTATTACGTTGGTCTAAAGGTCCTCCATTTTGAGGGATAAAAAGCCTAAGGGCTACCTTTATCACGATATTATTTCGCCGCGCCTTTATATTCCATCTTTTACTTGTTGGACAAAATGACCCATAGCGTCACTAGGTTCACAGATCATTGTGTGTTGTAGCAAATTAACTATGTGACAAGGAAATTGCACTCTCATCATTTGTGATTAGATCACCATAGATATATAAATAAGAGAGGTCCCTGTGATTAGTTCCTGGACTGAGAATGATATGAGACAGTATCAGTCCCCGAAGGATTAATCATTAAATATCCCTAGCCGGAGTATTATCGGAATGGACATCGATAATGCGGAATAGGCTAGTATTGCACTTGTGTGCGTTGTGAGGGCACAACGGCATAGTTCTCATATATATAAGTATTGGATACTTATGCAAGTGCGATAGGAGGTCGTGTTTCACCGATGGTAGGGAACAGCTTCGCTCTGGATAGACCCTTCGGACTCCCATTGGTATTATGACTATGTGTCTATGGGAGGCCGAAATCAAGGTAGGTGTGTATAGTCTTAACCTGAGACTTACATCGCTAATACTTACGATAATCGATAGACTTTGGTCTTGGTGGTACAGGCTTTAACCGGTTCTGCGTACACCACTTCTGGTTTTATCAGAGAGTCGTAGTGTATTGGATGTTGTGATGTCAAGACGGAAGTATCACTTCAGTCATATTGGAGATGATGTCACGCAGGATACGGTACTAGTGCTCTTGAGTGCTGCGCGGCCATCGGGATATTATGAAAAGGTCATGTATATCGATTATAGTGACTTGTTACCAGACATCCGATATGTGCTTCGGACGGGGTAGACACTTATCCAGCCCCAGCCCTAGCACGTGACTATCCGATACTGGGCCGATACACACAATACAATCGTATACTACGCTGTTGGATAATATGACCCATAGCGTCACTATTTGTACAGATCACGGTGTTGTTGTACAAATTAACTATATGACAAGGAAATTGTACTCTCATCATTTGTGATTAGATCACCATATATGTATAAATGAAGAGAGGTCCATATGATTAGTTCCTGGATTGAGATGATATGAGACAGTATCAGTCCACGAAGGATTAATCATTAAATATCCTAGCCGGAGTATTATCGAGACAGGACATCGATAATGCGGAATAGGCTAGTATTGCACTTGTGCGCGTTGTGAGGGCACACCGGCATAGTTCTCATATATTTAAGTATTGGATACTTATGCAAGTGCGATAGGAGGTCGTGTTTCACCGATGGAGAATCGGGAAACAGCTTCGCTCTGGATAGACCCCTCGGAATCCCATTGGTATTATGACTTTGTGTCTATGGGAGGCCGAAATCAAGGTAGGTGTGTATAGTATTAACCTGAGACTTACATCGCTAATACTTGCGATAATCGGTAGACTTTGGTCTTGGTGGTACTGGGCTTTAACCGGTTCTGCGTACACCGCTTCTGGGTTTGTCAGAGAGTCGTAGTGTATTGGGGGTGATGTCGAGACGGAAGTATCACTTCAGTCATAGTGGAGATGATGTCACGCAGGATACAATATTAGTCTCTTAAGTGCTGGCGGCCATCGGGATATTATGACAAGGTCATGTATATCCGATTATGGAGACTAGTTACCAGACATCCGACATGTGCTTCGGACGGGGCAGACACTTATCCAGCCCCAGCCCTAGCACGTGACTATCCGATACTGGGCTGATATACACAATACTACGGTATACTACGCTTGATACAGATCTAAATATTCCTGTAAGAATATTTCTGGAGAATTGGGTAGGCATGGCGCTTTGCTAGAAGCCAACCTTGTCTTGTAAATCGGTATAAACGTAGTACGAGGTACTTACGTGTTCGGATACTCCGACGACCATATTTACTGCCAACATATCTGGAGATCTCATGGGTCGCTTCCTGAAGATTCACCGATGATGTATAACTCGCACTTTGATTAATCTGGGATTAATTAGTAAAGAGAGAAGATTAATTTCTAGAGAGAGAAACTTAATCTGGGATTAATTGTGGAGATATTTTATCTGCGATAAAATATTAATTAAAGAGAGAGAACGATTAATTTGGAATTAATCGATAAAATAATATATTTGATATATTATTAGAAATTGGATTTCGACGTGAAATTAAAATTAGATTTTAATTCGGGCGAACGAATTAATTTAGAATTAATTTGTTAGCGACGTGAATGGTGATTTCGCTAGGCGTAATCATTAATTACGACACGACGGAAAATTCGTTAATTTGGAATTAGCGAACCCGAGCCGAGAGAGTGGTGCGAGCGCATTCGTATTTCGAATTCGAGTGCGGCACGCAAGTCACATCAAGCGTCAAATCGCTAGTCGCATCAATTGTCAAATCATTGTCACTTTGAGTGATGTGACATGGACATGTTGTCACTTTAATAAAGTGGACTTGATGTGATAGTAAAAGTGATGGGTAAAAGAGAAAAATTGATTGATGTTTTACTTTTTGACTTTTGCTTTTTGAAAAGTAAAAGGAATTGTTTTAATAGAAATAAAAAGTGGTAAAAGGTATTATTATTATTAATTTTGGAAATTAAATATAAAACCTAATTACATTTTTCTTTCTCTCTCTCTCCTTTTACGTTTTTTCTCTCCATCTCTTTTCCCTCTTTATCTCTTCCTCTCCTTCACGGTTTGGAACCGTTTCATCTCTCAAACTTTTGGTTTGCCGAATTTAAAGGGAAGCAAGGAAGATGAAGAGTGCTAGCACACACCTTGGGTTATACTATGGTGATAGGGAAACGAATTTGTGAGCTTGGAAAGCTTGAAGCTTGGAGCTTCAATGGAGTCTTGCATGGCCGATCTTGGAGACACAAAGAGGACCAAAACCGAGCAGCCCCTGCGTTTTGGAGGCCAAACCGAGCACCAACAAGAACAAAAACCGCATCTTGTACTTCGCAATAAAACCGATCAATGTAAGTTATGTTTCCGCTTACTCCTTTGATGTGTTCATATGCGTTTTCTTGCTTGATTGTTGATCTTGGGACATATATTAGATCTCAACAATGGTATCTTGAGCTATTATCAAGCATGAAACTTTTAGGGTTTGAAATTGGGGATAATCAATTGAAGCATGATTTGGTTGAATTGATGATTAAGTATGCTTGTATGTTGATGAATTGAAGTATGCATGATCAATTTCATGAAATTGGATTGGATTCAATTTTCCCCAAATTTTGGGCATGACAAATTGGTAAAATCAATTGAAGCATGATTTGGTTGAATTGATTGATTAAGTATGCTTGTATGTTGATTATTGAAGTTGTGCATGATCAATTTCAAGAAAATGGATTGGATCAATTTTCCCCAATTCTTTAGGTTGAACATGTAACTTGAAATTGGGTAAAATGTGTTTGAGCCTGTTTTAATTAAATTGGATGTTTAAGTATGCTTAAAACATGTTTAATTGAGATTGTGTGTGATCAATTTCAAGAAAATTGGATTGGATCAATTTTCCCCAAATTGGAGGCATGACCGAAATTGGAGAACCCTAATGTCTTGGAATTAATTTGTTTTTTGATCATTGGATGACTTAAAACAATTGGGTAATGTTGTTTTGAAGTTCAATTGGATTGAATTTTGATTTGGAACATTTTTTCCCTTTTAAAGTGGCTTGCCGAATCTTAATGAACATGAAATTCATTGTGATTTTGTGTTTTAATTCATTGGATGAATTGAATTGATTTGGGAAATGATGATTGTGGATTCAATTGGATTGAAACCGAATCGGATTGAAAAACCCCTAATTGCCGAGACTTGAAAGCATGTAAATTGGGTTGATTTTAATTGAATTGTGTTGGACACTATTTGGTTGTTAAAGTGCATGATAATTAGGCTAATTGATGTTTTAGAAATGTTAATTGGGTAATTGATTGTGTATTACACTTAGGTTAATTAATTGTGAAATTTGGAATTTTATAAGTTAATTAATTGGGCTTGATTTTGGAAATTGGGCTTGTTAGGTTGTAATGGGCTTTTGGGCTTTGTTGTAACAAAGTTGAGTTTAGGCAAAATTGGTTGGATCCAATTGGGCCTAAAACCGCATCCATAAAGTCCAATTATGACTTAATGGACCTTAATTATTTAATTGGGCCTACTGGGCCAAAATTAATTTAAAGGCTTATGGGGTAACTCCCGGATGGATTTTGGTTCTTCGGTTTGACCCGAGTTGACCAAAAGTCCACGCCTTATAGAAATTAATTAAAAGCCCATTGGACTTTAATTAAATAAACATTAGATGTTAATCGGGCTTTGAGACCCGTTGCGATTAAATTTGAATTTAAGTCGTAAAGGTTCGTTAATAAAAGTGTAATATTTAATTTGGAATTAAATAGTGAATTAGAATTAAATGCGTATTAAATTGGATTTAATTATGTAGTTTAATTTAATTCAAGAATTCGTACTTTGAGTACTTATTCGCAAAACGAGTTTGACTCGAGCAAAAATCAAATCGTTGTTTGAACATTGGATGATCATTAATTATCAGATTAATTAATTGGATTTGATTGATTGATAACATGCTTGTATGAATACATGGTTGCGATGCATGAATAATGTATATCGGATGGATATTATTCGGGTGGGATAATTTTGGAAATTGTAATAAATTTGATTTATTAATTGGACCTGCGTGTCCAGCCTTATCACCTCTATACTCTTTGTATTCTCTTCTCACCTATTCCCCTCAATGTAAATGAGGTTTCTTTAGAAGTGTAGTGTAACGGGTAAAAGTAAGTACATGTGCTAGTTTTGGAGAGAGAAATGAGAGATTTGATCTAGGATCAATGTAAAGTATCCATCCGCATATCATTATTATTTTATTTCATATGCGCTTTATTATGTGTTTAGAATGGATGTTTAAGGGTGTATGATGATGAGACCTTAACAAAGATATAAATTGGTAGCCAATTGCACGCGAAAAACCCTCGCTTAATATCAAGTGTTTTTCCATTGAGTGATTCTCACTCAAGATCCGAGATTGGCATTGGGTTGTTGGCCAAAGTCAAGCCCTTTGTCCGTCAAAGATGTGTTTGAATCACGAGAGTTTTGTTCCATATCGATGTCTTGTCCAAGTTGTGGTTTGTTGGCCAAAGTCAAGACCACTTCTTGTCCATCGACATTGATTACGAAGCTTTCCATGGTCAATGGGTCACACTGACTGTGATCACTAAGTTTGTTGTGGCCAAAGCCAAGGCTTAGTTGATTCAGAGGAAAAAGGTTAGGTAATACATTGGATGTATTGGCATATATAAGATATATGTTTAGGATTTGGATATCCGCCTACTGGATCTAGGAATTGGATGAGATCCAATTGATCTTCGAGATCTACCTAGTTAATTATCATACAATTGTTGGCCAAAGTCAAGATTGTGTGATATTTAACGGGATCCTAGCCCACTAGGAAACACGGTTTCCCGAGTACTCGACAGAGGGTTAGAGGCTCGACGAAAAATAGTGGGAGGCAAGAATTGAATTTGCAATACTCGTTCAATTACTCGTCATACGCGCTCATTTAAATTATTTCGTCATTAGATTAAATGTTAGTTGGACTAATATTTAAATTGTTGTTTTATAAACAGTTGGACTGTATTATACTTGATTATATATAATTGGATTATATAATCAATATATTTGAATTAATTAATTTCAGTTTACAGTTGATTTATAATTGGATTATAGTAATCAATGTAATTGAGGTTAATTAATTTGGATTATATTTGATTATATAGTTGGACTATTATAATCATTATAATATATAGTACCACTAATCGTTGATTAAATAGTTGGACTATTGTAATCAAGATAAAATTGAAAAGTTGGATATTTAAAATATAATCTGGGATAAATAAAATATTTTAAATAATTTAATTTTCAAATTGGGAAATATAATAGGTACTTTATTTGATAAAATAACTTATTATACCTTAAGCCCAAAATTAAGCAAAATAAGTAGAGCATAAAATTTGGAAGATTTATGTGATGATGACTTTAATGCTTAATTTAATATACTTGTCATAAATCTAATTTTAGATTTAAGAAGTATTAAAATTGCAATTTATAATTCTTGGAGAATTAATTGACTATTCTAGAGGAGATAAAGTCAAAGTTTGCAATTGGGCATGTAGCACGAGGTGCACATCGTTTCAATATTCCGAAACCCAAGGCTTGGCCAAAGGTTTCTGAAATATTGAAAAGATAATTGAAATATCCCAAAGTGACTACCATTTGGATATGGCAGACACGAAGGAATTAAAGAAAGGGCAAGGCTCTTACTTTAAAAATATTTGTCTTAGTTATGTTCACAGCTAGTATTGAAATTAGATTTTAAATACTTAGTGTGGTACATAAAATATATGTATTGATGTTCAGAATCTCTCTTGAGCAGGATACTGACTTCAAGCTGAGATTGCTCTACGAATCGGAAACGGGACGAAAGTCGCTGTTTCGACCGTAGATACCTAAGTTTAGGAACTACCCTTCGGGTGTGTACTTAATTAGGAACTGTTATAATGTAACTAGTTTGACTAGAGACATTATCTCTATATCAGTGTTTTATTATATAAAGATGATACTGAGATAAATACATTAGATGTAATAACAGAATTATATTTTGAATATAAATAAAATCTCAAACATATAAATGACAAATAAATAGCTCAAATTGATTTGATCAATAGAGACTTATTGTGGCATTGTTGTCTAGGACACAATTTAACGAGACTCGTATATCCACACTTTTGAAGAGTGGGTACTAGGAATGATTTGACTATTCAAATAAGGTATGCGAATCTAGTTTATTAGGTATGGCCACCGATCTGTTAGCCCTATTCATGGTGAAGAAAGTGGGCCCATATCTAGCTAGGCTAGATGTGAACTTGAATATTTCGTGGCCTTAACGGATGTGACATCACGTTATGGTTATGTGTTTCTTTTGAAGAACACAAATCGTAAACTTTTGAAGTTTCGACACGAAGTAAATAAAACAGATCGGCTGTAGTATTATTCTGCCACGGTAAGACCGTAATGGAAAATACTTAAGCAGTAAGTTTCTTATATACTTGAAAGAGTATAGTATTCTTTCAAATGAGGACTCCTCCCGGACACGTCAAAGTGACGGTGTTTCCGAACGGATTGACGAATCATGTTAGACATGATAAGGCTAATCATGAGTCGCTCTGAGCTACCATTTCCTTAAATGGATAAGTTTTTAACAGTGCAATAACTTATTTAGAATAAGGTTCCATATAAATCTGTTTGACAGATGTCATATAGGATATGAAAACGGAAGAAACGAGGTTTCTCATTCCTGATAATTTGGGTATGCCAGGCATAACGTTTGGATGATACCAAACTAAGGACCCAAATTGGATAAGTGCCAATATAGGTTATCCTAAGGGAAACCATAAGTATAGTACTTATAAATCTCACATGAGAACAATGTGATTGTTGCTCACCATGCGGTTTTTTCCTGAGAGGAATACCGATATGCAGTGGTCAGTGGGAGGATAGTGATACTCGATGAAAATCGGAGTAATACTGTTCAAGGCATGAAGTCCTTAATGGAACACAAATAGTTCATCTATGATGAACCTATACCATTAATCTTCGAGTACACAAGAACCGCGTAGATCAGAGAGAGTAAAAAACGACCTAGGGTATGGGTTTCTGATCTAACCTCATAAATATGTCAATCTTATGAAGGTATATCCGCCGACTACGTTTTGAGGAAGTGATACGAGGTATCGACTCCCTATTATGGCAAAGTGCCATGAATCCGAAATGGATTCCATGTATAACAACTATTTTGGATACTAGTTGTTGTACCACAAGGCATTGTGCCTATTGGTACATTAAACGTCTTCAAGAAGACATACATGAATGGCAACATACCAACGTACAAAGCCGGGCTTTTGACGGAAAGGTATCGTTATCAACATTGTGTTAATAACGGTTCAACCTCTTACCTGTTGCCATGGTAAATCCATTTGAAGATGCTTGTTGATAACTGCATATTTCATTTATGAAATGTGTCAGTTGCAGATCAAAATCGCTTTCCTGAAAATGAATGAACCTTTTGGAGGATGCTTACAACATCCTGACGATTTTGTATAACCGACAAACAAGGTTTGCAGGTTATTCGATCCATGTTGGATTGAAACAAGCAATAAGGTTCTTGGAACTGACGTTTTGATATAATCATAATGGTTTATGATTTGAATCAAAACGAAATAATTCTTGTGTATATAAGGAGGTTAGTGGGAGAGCACTGATAATGAAATTCCCATAAAACAATCGGTGAAAGCTTGGCTTTCATAAGAAATTCTCCGTGGAATTCTGGTGAGTAACAACCTTTATTCAAGGAATAAAGATCTACAGGGATAGATTTGGAGTTGTTAACACTCTCTGGAAATTGTACATTTAAAATGCACTTGTATTGGTGTCTCATACGCTTTGAGCATATGGAGTCACAATCGGGACAATCCAAGTGATAGTCATTGGATTGAAGTTAAGGAATCTATTAGTATCTTAGAGAACTAAAGATGTTGTCTTAAACTAGAGATGGAGAACTTGAAGTGACTAGGATCACTGCTGCAAGTTTCAAACCGGTAAATACTGCGGTACTATAAAGTTTGAATAACGGGACAGTAAGCTGGAAATATTCCGAGCAAGATAACTGTTGCCGAATTAACAACAAATGCGGATTATTGCTGCAGCTGAGGCAACAATAGAAGCCATTTGGATCGATAATAAATCTAATTAGATTAGATATAGTTTTGTTAGCAGCTGAGCTAGGCATCAGCATAGGCTAAAGAATTAATGGTCTCATCGACGATCCAGATATATACTTCTATATTTATCTGATTCATTCGGATCATACATCGTGGCGATGTGATGATCGTATAAATCGCGTCAAAAGATAATTACGCAAATCCACTGACGAAACCCTTTTCCCAGCAATTTGAGCGAACCGTACATAGTTCGGGTGTTAGACACTCGAGTGACTAGCTATGTGCCAAGTAGGAGATTGTTGGATAATATGACCCATAGCGTCACTATTTGTACAGATCACGTGTTGTTGTACAAATTAACTATGTGACAAGGAAATTGCACTCTCATCATTTGTGATTAGATCACCATATATGTATAAATGAAGAGAGGTCCATATGATTAGTTCCTGGATTGAGATGATATGAGACAGTATCAGTCATGAAGGATTAATCATTAAATATCCCTAGCCGGAGTATTATCGAGACATGACATCGATAATGCGGAATAGGCTAGTATTGCACTTGTGCGCGTTGTGAGGGCACACCGGCATAGTTCTCATATATTTAAGTATTGGATACTTATGCAAGTGCGATAGGAGGTCGTGTTTCACCGATGGAGAATCGGGAAACAGCTTCGCTCTGGATAGACCCCTCGGAATCCCATTGGTATTATGACTTTGTGTCTATGGGAGGCCGAAATCAAGGTAGGTGTGTATAGTCTTAACCTGAGACTTACATCGCTAATACTTGCGATAATCGGTAGACTTTGGTCTTGGTGGTACTGGGCTTTAACCGGTTCTGCGTACACCGCTTCTGGGTTTGTCAGAGAGTCGTAGTGTATTGGTGTGATGTCGAGACGGAAGTATCACTTCAGTCATAGTGGAGATGATGTCACGCAGGATACGGTATTAGTCTCTTAAGTGCTGGCCGGCCATCGGGATATTATGACAAGGTCATGTATATCCGATTATGGAGACTAGTTACCAGACATCCGACATGTGTTTCGGACGGGGCAGACACTTATCCAGCCCCAGCCCTAGCACGTGACTATCCGATACTGGGCTTATATACACAATACTACGGTATACTACGCTTGATACAGATCTAAATATTCCTGTAAGAATATTTCTGGAGAATTGGGTAGGCATGGCGCTTTGCTAGAAGCCAACCTTGTCTTGTAAATCGGTATAAACGTTGTACGAGAGGTACTTACGTGTTCGGATACTCCGACGACCGTATTTACTGCCAACATATCCGGGGATCTCATGGGTCGCTTCCTGAAGATTCACCGATGATGTATAACTCGCACTTTGATTAATCTGGGATTAATTAGTAAAGAGAGAAGATTAATTTCTAGAGAGAGAAAATTAATCTGGGATTAATTGCGGAGATATTTTATCTGGGATAAAATATTAATTAAAGAGAGAGAACGATTAATTGGAATTAATCGATAAAATAATATATTTGATATATTATTAGAAATTGGATTTCGACGCGAAATTAAAATTAGATTTTAATTCGGGCGAACGAATTAATTTAGAATTAATTCGTTAGCGACGTGTGAATGGTGATCGCTAGGCGTAATCATTAATTACGACACGACGGAAAATTCGTTAATTTGGAATTAGCGAACCCGAGCCCGAGAGTGGTTGCGAGCGCATTCGTATTTCGAATTCGAGTGCGGCACGCAAGTCACATCAAGCGTCAAATCGCTAGTCGCATCAATTGTCAAATCACTTGTCACTTTGAGTGATGTGACATGACATGTTGTCACTTTAATAAAGTGACTTGATGTGATAGGTAAAAGTGATGGGTAAAAGAGAAAACATTGATTGATGTTTTACTTTTTGACTTTTGCTTTTTGAAAAGTAAAAGGAATTGTTTTATTAGAAATAAAAAGTGGAAAAGGTATTATTATTATTAATTTTGGAAATTAAAATATAAAAACCTAATTCAGTTTTTCTTTCTCTCTCTCTCCTTTTACGTTTTTTTCTCTCCATCTCTTTTCCCTCTTTTTCTCTTCTTCCTCTCCTTCACGGTTTGGAACCGTTCATCTTCTCAAACTTTCTGGTTTGTCGAATTTAAAGGGAAGCAAGGAAGATGAAGAGTGCTAGCCACACACCTTGGGTATATTATGGTGATAGGGAAACGAATTTGTGAGCTTGGAAAGCTTGAAGCTTGGAGCTTCAATGGAGTCTTGCATGGCCGATTTTGGAGACACAAAGAGGACCAAAACTGAGCATCCCCTGCTGTTTTTGGAGGCCAACCGAGCACCAACAAGAACAAAAACCGCATCTTGTACTTCGCAATAAAACCGATCAATGTGAGTTATGTTTCCGCCTTACTCCTTTGATGTGTTCATATGCGTTTTCTTGCTTGATTTGTTGATCTTGGGACATATATTAGATCTCAACATACGCTTGATACAGATCTTAATATTTTAAATGGATATGTCCGGAGAATTGGGAAGACTTGGTGCTTGCTAGGAGTCGACCTTGTCTCGTAATCGGTAGAACGTAGTACTTGGTACGTACGTGATTCGGAACTCCGACGACCGTATTACTACCAACTTATCCGGGGATCTCATGGGTCGCTTCCCGATAATCCACCGATGACGCACAACTCACACTCTTGAATAATCTGGGATTATAAGAAGAGAGAGAAAATTAATCTAGGATAATTACGGAGATATTTTATCTAGGATAAAATATCGTCTAGAGAGAGATAACGATATTTGGAATTAATCGATTAAATTAATATATTCGATATATTAAACGAAATTAGATTTCGACGCGGAATTAAAATTAGATTTTAATTCGGGCAAACGAATTAATTTAGAATTAATTCGTTAGCGACGTGAATAGTGAATTCGCTAGGCGTAATCATCTAATTACGACGCGACGGAAAAATCGTTAATTTGGAATTAACGAACCCGAGCCCGAGTGTGATTGCGAGCGCATTCGTATTTTGAATTCGAGTGCGGCAACGTAAGTCGCATCAAGCGTCAAATCAATCAGTCGCATCAAGCGTCAAATCACTTGTCACTTTGAGTGATGTGACTTGACAACATGTCACTTTAATAAAGTAGATGTGACTTGATGGACATGATGTGTACTTGATGGCTTTTAATTGATTGACCTTTTAAAAGCAAATTCAAATGAAATTCATTTGAAATTCACAAAAGTGTATAAGATACACTTGAAATTCAAATGTAAAAAATGAATACACAACTTTTATCTCTCTCAATTCTCTCTCACTCTCTCACGCCAATAACAGCCATTTTCTTCACTAGTTTTGAACCAGAAATGGCGTGACACTAAGGGGAAGCAAGAGTGGTTTTTCATGGTGAGAAATCAAGTGCTAGCACACTTACGAGTCTTGCGAAGGTGGTAGGGAGGTTCACCCATGAGCCTGGATCCATCGGACGAGGCTTGGAGCTCTGTTTTGCATCTCAAAAATTTCTGTTTTGGAGGCAGTTCACTGCTGCATTTTGGCGTGAAAAACAGTGGGCATTTTGGCCTTGATTCGCCTTCAAATCGACTCAACCGATCGATGTGAGTATTCCGCTACCTCCGTTGGTGTATTCACACAATGTTTTCATGTCTTGTTTGATCTTGGGACCTAGATTAATACCAACAATGGCATCAAGAGCCTTAGGTTCAAGCATGAAAAATGTAGGGCTCAAAATTTGGGAAAATTGATTTTGAGCATGATTTAGTTAAATTGTTTGATTGAGCATGTTTAAATGATGTTGAATTGCATTTTGGTTGGACCAATTTGTTGAAAATTGATTTGGAGTTATTTTCCCCAATTGAAGACCTTGGCCGAATGGTATAGTGATTTTGGGTTCTTGGAAATTTTGTTTTTTTGATTCATTAGATGAATTGGAATCATAATGTTTGATGTTAATTTGAGGTCAATTGGATTGTACTTTGAATTGGACAAAAAAACCCCAAAATCTTGTGTTGGCCGAATGGACTTATTGCTCTAATGTCTTGGTATTTTTGATTTTATAAACATTGGATGTGTATGAAATCATTTAGGATGTTGATTTAATGTCGATTGTGGGTTCGATTGGATTGAAACCAAATCGGACACAAAATCCTTCCTTGGCCGAGAGCATAAAAGCATGTAAATGGGTTTGATTTTTCATTTTGTGTGTTGGACATATGATAATGAATTGAGTATGATTAATTGGACTAATTTAGTGTTTTGGAAATGTTGATTTAGTTGATTAATCATGTAATGCACTTTAGGTAATTAAATTGCGGAATTGGATTCATGAATTTAATTATTTAGGCTTAAATTGGATTTGGGCTTCTAATGTTGTATTTGGGCCTATTGGGCTTGATTTTATCAAGTTGGTTTAGGCCAAATGGATTGGATCCAATGGGCCCAAAACCTTAACCATAAAGCCCAAATGCGACTAATGAACCTTTAAAATTCAATTGGGCCTAATGGGCCAAGATTGATTTATGGGCTTATGGGTAAATCCCGGATTGGACTTTGGTTATCGGTTTGACCCGAGTTGACCAAAAGTCCACGCCAAGAAATCAATTAAAAGCCCATTGGAATTTAATTGAATTTGTAGGGGTTTTTAGGGGGTGAATCCGGTAACGCAGCGGAAGCGGTGGAAGATCGAATCTTCCGATTTCAAAACTTTTTCTCGGATTAATTAAATAAACATATTTATTTAATATTCCAATAATCAAATTATGAAATAAAATTTCAAATGAATCATATTCAAGTGAAATTACCAAATTACCCTTACATGGTATTTTGTCCATTTTAGTCCGAAATTGATCTAATCAATTTTGAATGATTCTAAATCATTTCTAAGATTAACTTAGCATGTTCAAAACATCAAAACAACCAAAAGCTACAAAAAACCAAAATTCAAGAGCTTGGCCGAATGCACCATTTGGTGCCAAATTGGGTGCACTTTGTCATTTCATGCTTCAAAACACATCAAGATGTAATCCAATCAACA
>SKCR01044236.1:0-82877 GCA_019454045.1 Zanthoxylum bungeanum | reverse complement strand
TAAACCTACTTTCGAACAATTATTTACTTATTTTTAAATTTAGAATCGTCCCCTTTTCAAATCAATCAAACAACCTGTTAGATCTAGTAATCATTTGACCTCATAAAATTAATAGATTAGATATTAAGTCCTTGTGGAATCGATACTTTTTATACTACTTGAACGATACGTGCGCTTGCGTTATATGCGTGTGTAGCACCGTCATGAACCTTAGGGGTCGCAGCACCCCACCACCAGATCAACTCAGTTCGAAGCATCTCGCAAATCAGGCAAGTCAGGCAGCAGCTGGCGAGCCAGGTAGTAAAAATGTATTGCATAACTTTGATAGGATATCATTCATACACTGCATAAGTCCCATCAAAGTGGGGACGACTGTAGGCATTGCATTTTTGCATATAAGTACCCTTTGACTTACGGAAGTCACGGGAACGGACGTCGGAGGGAAAGATCAATACCTTGTTTGATTTTATTTCATTGCTTAGCTTCGGGTTCGCTCATTGGATACTTGGTTTTAAAATTTATCCTCGACCCAAAACCCCGTACCTACACCAAGCCATACACCCAAGCCCACACACCACCAACCACACGCCCAAGCCCACCCTTAGCCCATCCTACACGCCCATAAGCCTCCAAGCTCATTAAATCACATCCAAAAATATTCAAACACATTAAACACATGTTAAAATCCCATAATCACATTCCTAATTAAATTAAATCACATGCCTAAACTAATAAAATCAAATCAAATCCTATAAATCACTTTCCTAATTAAATTAAATCACATGCTAAAATCAAATCAAATCTCACAATTACCTTCCTAAAGTGAATAGATTTTTTCTTTATGACACACTAATTAGAGATACCCCCCATAATTGCATGATACTTTCCCTACCCGTACTAGGACAACCTCAACCCTCTCCTATAAAAGACACCCAAACCAAACTCTTAGACCCCTAGCACATTCACGGCAATCCATAAAAGAGATCCCTGAACAAAACGTCTCTCACTTCCCTCTCTCACAAACTCGGCAAAAACCATAACCAAAAAAACCCTAGACTCCTCTCGGAAAACAACACGCACAAGCTCTCAAGTGGCCCACGCCATTTCACCCCTTGTGATGCACTAAATGCCCTAACCGAAAAAGAGACCAAAGAATAGCCCTCAAGTCCACGTCCCTCACACACAGGCCATAAGCCACGTACACACACGACAATCACTGCTCTCCACTCAAACCAACCGAGCAATAAGCCACCAACAGCCCCAAATTACCGGAGTCAACAACCTGAACAACCCCCTCATAAACCGCATAGAACAGCCCCAAAAAACTGCACATAAACCGCGCAACTAGTCCCTACAAACTACACTCAAAATCGCAAGCCAGACCACCGAAAATAGCGGTAAAAAACAGTAAAAGTAGCATATCAAAATAGAGAAAACAGCAGCCCGAAATAGTGAAACAGCGAAGGAAAAAGTTGAACCGGTGAACTGGAGGAGTTGCGGAGCATTAACCCTTCCGACAACCGTGTAACACACTTCCAAGAGGCGACTTAAAAGGTAAGACCTGAGGGCACCCTTTTATTTATTCCCGTTCATTTTTATTAGTATTTCTTCACATGCGTATTGTTGATTCATGTATGTTGTGGCCATTGGATGAATGATTTTGTACATTTGTATTGTCACTATTGTTGGGTGAATGATTGAGTGTTGCCTCTCGTGGTATATCGGATGGAAATCCAGACGTAAATTCCGTAGCCAAATCCGAATAGACGGTAGTGTGGTCTGTACTTGGGATACAACTCCGCGTACCGCTTGGGGAAACACTCGTACATGTGTTTATATGCTTATAGATGTTCTTTTTGTGATCCTGTTCGAACGCGTTATCAAGCGCTACTCGAACGCATGCATTCTGTTTACCATTCGAACGTGTTTACGAACGCTACTCGAACGCGTGCATTCTGTTTACCGTTCGAACGCGTTTACGAACGCTACACACGAACGCGCACGCACTGGACAAATTCATTTATCATATTTTATGCATGTTTGTCTCATTAGTTATTCATTTCCCCATCATATGCTTAGTTATCTATCTTTAATTTTTATGCTTTTACCGTTATTGTTTATTTATCTTTCCGCATTTATTTATTTATATGTTCATGAAATTGTGTGCTTGCCTTTGTGTCGACTTACTTTTATGCATGCAAACTTAGATATAGGTAGTATGCAAACTTAGATATAAGTGGTATGCTAATTTAGATATATGATATTCTTATGTATGTATGTTGCGTAGACTTGGTTATATTATTGTACAAATATGTTCATTACAAGTGGCATAAGTAAGGGACCATTCCGAACCCAACGGTTTGAGGTCTTCCCTTGCGAGGGGTGAGTGCGGTCTTAAATCATTTCCCAGCTCACACTGGATGGAAACTTCATTTTATTTCTCCGGTTTAGTCCCCCGCGGGCTACTCCGTACTCTTGACCGGGCTGCGAGCTTAGAACAGCGTCGCTGATTTCTATGTCCTACAACATGCAAGATAATTCAAATAATATGCAAGTTTGCACACCCATAAACGTAAATAGAAATGAAAGAAAATGCATAAATCCACAAGTATATTAAACAAAGACAAGTATATTAAACAAATAAGTGTGATAATGTAAATTAATAATAACAGTAAAGGCGTTAATATTAAAGAGAGATATTTAAGCACATGATGCAAAAGAAATAACCAAGAGGCAAACATGCATAAAATATTATATTAGAAAGAGTTGTCCAATGTGTGTGCGTTTGTGTAGCGTTCGAAAATGCGTTCGAACGGGGTGGGATATGATGCATGGTAAAACATAATGCATCCGTTCGAGTAGCGTTTGGAAACGCGTTCGAACGAGATTACAAAGTGGCATCTATAATGACATAAACACATGCGTGAATGTTTCTCAAATGGTACGTGGATTTGTATCTCAAGTACAGACCGCACTACCATCCATTCGGATTCGACTACGAATTTTTGTCTTGGTTTCCATCCGATATACCACAAGAGGCAACACTCAAGCATTAACCAATTCAATCATGGAAATAAATATAAAGTGATGCTAATAGAATGAACACGGAGCGATAACTAAGAAATGGCAATGGAAAGGCGTATAAATAAATAACACGATGGGAATGCACGATGATGAATACGATAAATAAATAAAAACAAAAAGGGAAAAATAATGGTAGAATAAAAGAAGAAGAGATGCGACCAGGAGACTTGTACGACATCTATATGGGATCTTGTATGCCCGATTGCACGTATTTCACATCCAACCAAGCATACCTTGTCCGGCGTAGTAAAATATCGTGGCAAAGGCTGCCTTCAGGCAATTCCCGTAAATTGGGTGACCTTTAATCCGACGTAAGTAGCCCATGCGCACTAAATAACGATGCATAAATAAATAAAGGAACAACAAGAAATGAATAACGGAATAAAAGAAAAGAGATGCGACCAAGAGACTTGGCTGACATCTATATGGGATCTTATATGCCCGGTTGGACGTATTTCACATCCAACCAAGCATACCTCATCTGGCGCGGCAAAATATCATGGTAAAGGCCGCCCTCAAGCTTTTTCCACAAATGGGGGGACCTTTAATCCGACGTAAATAGCCCATGCATACTAAGTAACGATGCATAAATAAATAAAAGAACAACAAAAATGAATAATGGAATAAAAGAAAAGAGATGCGACCGAGAACCTTGGCCGACATCTATATGGGATCTTGTATGCCCGGTTGGACATATTTCACATCCAACCAAGCATACCTCGTCCGGTGCGGCAAAATATCATGGTAAAGGCTGCCCTCAGGCATTTCCCGCCAATGGGTGGACCTTTAATCCGACATAAGTAGCCCATGCGCATTAACAATCAGCGATAAATAAATAAATAATGAAATAACAGGCGGAAAGTAAATAGCGGAATACTAAACACAAACAATAAATGAACAAAAAAATTAAATAACAAAATATTAAAGAAATGGGCCCTCGGGTCTTACCTTTTAAGTCGCCTCTTAGAAGCGTGTTATGTAGTCGTCGGAAGGATTAGAGCTTCGCTCGCTTATTTAATAATTTTGTTCACTGTTACACTGTTTTGAGCTGCTGTTCTCTGTTTTACTGCTGTTTTGGGGTTTTTTTGGCTGCGATTTTTGGTGTTTCAGGGACTGTTTTTGGGTGATTTTTTCTCGGTTTGTTGGCTGATTTTTGGATTGTTTAAGGATTGTTTTGGTTAACTGTTTTGGCTGTATTTGGGGACCATTTTTGGGTGTTTCAGGGACTATTTTTGGTCTCAGTTTTGGCTGTCAGTTGGGTAGATTTTCGGTGAGGGTTAGGTTGTTTTTGAATTTGGTGAAGGGTTACTTGTTTCACGTGTTTGTATGTGTGCGTTATTGCTGTTACCGAGTGTGTGTGCTTTGAATGTTTAACATGTGGGTTGGCTGCCGAGTGTGGTTAAGGGACGTGAGGGCTGCTTTGTTGATCACGTGTTGGTTGGCTTAGAGGACGTGGGTGGTTTTTGTTGTGTGAGTCGGTCGGTGGCATGCTTTTATTGTTCACGTTCATGATGGTTTATTTGTTAGTTAGTGGATGGTTGTGGCTTGTCATTTATTGATTTTGTGCTCGGTCAGTGGGGTTGGTGTTTGTTGTTTGGCCGTGAGAAGAGAAAGATGGAGGTTGTGTGTTTTAGAGGTCTGTTTGAAAATGATCCCCTAGGGTTTATATTTTTGTGTTTTTACCGAGAGAGAGAAGAATGTTGTGAGTTGTGTGAATGGTTTAGGGTTTCTTGTGCTGTGAATGAGATAAGGGAGCCTGTTGAAGGTTAGGGTTTTTTTTTTTATTTGTGGCCAAGACAGATGAGATATATGAGAGAGGCGAGAGAGGGGGCTTAGGGTTTATGTTTCTATGTTTTTACCATGTGAGGAGTAAGAAGAAGGGAGGGGAGGCCGTGTGAAAGATCAGAGAGAGCCTTAGGGTTGGAATTGTTATCTTTTAAAGTTGCAAGCTAGGGTTAGGGTTGTGCTTGCGTTTTCATAAGTAGAGAAATAAATCATACAAATAAGGGATGTATTTTATTAAATTATTTAAGGAAATAATTTTTGTAATTTTGGTGGGGATTGGATTCAAAATATTTTTAAATTTGGAAGGGGATTTGAAGGGATTTGGCATGTGATTAAAATGTCTTGGATTGGGCTTAGGCGTGTGGGCCTAAAAGGGTTGCATGGATTTTGGATGGGCGTGTATGAGTATGTGGGCTTTTATGGGTTGCGGGGGTTTTGGGCTGAGGGTAATATTTAAATCAGAGATCAACTAAGCGAACCCGAGGCTAAACAAATGAGTTGAATTTGATAAGGTATTAATTTTTGAATTTTTCCTTCCGACATCTGTTCCCGCGACTTTCGCGACTTATCAGGTAGTGCCTTCACACAAGGCTCATCATCGGGCTTTATGCAAAAATGCAGTGCCTACAGTCGCCCCCACTTTGATGGGACTTGTGTACTGTGCGACAGTGACAATCCTATCAAAGTCATGCATGCATTTTTACTTACTTGGCACGCCAGCTGTCACCGAACTTACCTGTTGTTTTGAGATGCTTCGAACTGAGTTGATCTGGTGGTGAGGTGCTTCGACCCCTGGTTCATTCCCGAACCGTTACTTTGAGAGTTGATTGTGAGGTGCTTTGACCCCTGGGTTTTGTTCCCGAACCACCGAGTGGGTTTTGTTCTCGAACAGAGTTGAGTTGATGGCGAGACGCATTGACCCCTGGGTTTTGTTCCCGAACTACCAAGTGGGTTTTGTTCCTGAACTAAGTTGAGTTGATGGCAAGGTGCTTTGACCCATAGGTTTTGTTCCCGAACCACTGAGTGGGTTTTGTTCCCGAATTGAGTTGAGTTGATGGCGAGGCGCTTTGACCCCTGGGTTTTGTTCCCGAACCACCGAGTGGATTTTGTTCCCGAACTGAGTTGAGTTGATGGCAAGGCGCTTTGACCCCTGGGTTTTTTTCGAGAACCACCGAATGGGTTTTGTTCCCGAATTGAGTTGAATTGCTAGTGCTTTAGTTCTTTTGACTCTTCGATCCACTGGGGAGTTTGTTTTTTGTTTTTTTTTTAGGATGAGGTGCCTCGACCTATGAGATTCTTGATTTAATTGCTGATAATGTGGTGTGGCACTTCGCCTCATGATCCTTCCTCATTCTCGAGGTTGTTCTCCATCCTTGGGGTTGCTCGCCTTTTCCGCTTTTCCTTTCTTTCAGAGCGTGCAACCATAAAATAAAAATTATACGTATATGACATGTATGCATATATGCATGGATGCATTTCCTATTCCGATGGGTTAGGCCTTCCTTGTGCTTCTTTGGCATCCTTCGCCTATTAATGTCTTTGGTCACTCCATAGGCGTGCTTACAATTTTCTTCTGTCAATTCTATCCCGCTTCTCACTTACAATTAAAATTCCCTTGGGGTTTTCACATGTACGAAGATTAAATGCATTCATCTATGTGAGTTAATGTCAAATAAGCTCATGTCACGCATGTTATGATGTAAACTAAAAAACTTCGAGCAAGTAAGCAAAACAATGTCTTTATGACTAATAAATGCAGAACTACAAAAATAAACTTCTTCGTCATATGTTGCCTTGTCTTCTTCAGTTTTATTGGTTTCTTTGAGCGTCAGATTCTCCTACTGCAGTAATTCTTCTTTCTATCCATTCTTCTCTTTGTCACTGCTCGAGAAGTTTTCCCAAGAATCTATCTCCTGTTCCGTTTCATCTTCACTATCATTGTCCCATATCCCTATGTAGGAAGCTTGGTGGTTGAAGGTTTGGAGGACAAGTCTTTCGGGTAGGCCGGAGTTTATCATGTATGTGGGTGGTGGAACGGAGTGGTAGTCGGGTAGAGGGTTTCTATGTGTGTTGGGTTGTTCTTTTTCTGGGTCGGGTATCTTATTGGGGTCAATGAGGTTCTGGATCTCATGTCTGAGGCGGGTGCAGTTGTCAGTCTCGTGGCTTTTTTATTGGTGGAAGTGGCAGTATAGGTTTAGGTCGAAGTAGTGTGGCACAGGGTTTGGAATTGGTTTAGGTTCTAAAGGTTTCAAGAGTCATTGCCTCTTCAGCTTTTCTAACACCTTTGACAAAGGTCTACCCAAATTGGAGAATCGTCTGTTTCCGACAGCAACAACCTCAGCATGAGCGGGCATGGTCCCTGAAGGGCCCCCAATGGCCTTTCTATTCTGGCTATAAAACTTCCGATTCTCGGATTCCTCCTCCTTGATATCCATGACAGTTTCCCTCAACTGTCGAAAATTGCTAATCATAGAGGCCATCCTCCTCAGCTTGTTATAAATAGAGGCCTTGGTGCCCTTAATGATCATCTTAATTTGATCATTCTCTGAGGGCCAAGTCTGCATTTTCAAGAGCTGGCTTCTCCAATGATTTACATAATCCTTGAAGCTCTCCTCCGACTTATGTTTGGTATTCTCCAAGTCACGGAGCGACAAGTCAATCTCCAAATCTGTGACATACTGGTTCAGAAAGGCCTCTACTAATGTCCTCCAATCATCATTGACATTTCCCTCCAGGCAGTGATACCATACCACGGGCGCCTCTAGTGACATCCCAAACATCTTCTGAACCTGACGCTTCGACAGACCTACTGAACTCATCACGGAAATATACTGTCGGAGATGGACCCTCGGATCCCCGTTCCCGTTGAATTTGGCTATGACAGGCATCTTGAATTAGGAACGCAATTGCTCCTCGAAAATCATCGCATCATACTCTAGAAAATCTTCATGTTTATCCTTCAGCTTGCGGGTAACAGTTCTACCCGATCCCTGAGTTTTTATAATTCTGCCTGAGACCCAGCTACCCTTCCTATAGCATACTCTGCCATGTCATCATCAAAAGTAGGGATCTCATCACTCACCCTATTCGAAGTCTCCTCACGCCTGACATTCTCATTGTTTTCTATTCCCCCTACGCGAGGCACTATCAAACTGGCCACGATGGTGGTCAAAGCTTGCAACTGCTCAGTAATCTTAGTGATGTTGGTCTCCAACTGATCCAAGCGGGAACCTTCATTATCTGACTCACTCATGTTTGCTAACTATTTTTTAACGAGTCTTCCTTCTTCTCTAACCCAACGGATATCTATGATGGCTTTTAAAACTATGAGTTAGCATGATGCGTGTATGCGTGTGATGCATGTGATTATCAAAACAGAATATATCCTTCCGACCTTATTTCTCCCACACTCGTGGTAAGTCAATTTATGTCCTAGGTATGGCTTATTTTATGCACCAATATGGAGTACACAAAATCGTTCTCTCATATGCTACGGGGGTGAACCTTGGTTACCTCAGTCATTTTCCATCAGTAAAAGACAAAGACCGCCCATTTATAATATCGACTAAGCTTATTATGAGGATCGTGCCATTGTCTAGAAACGACGAACTGGGCCTTCGGTAATCACGGTCATGGGGATGAACTTGGAAGCATCCAAAAGTATGCAAATATGCCGTAACAAAGCGTATCATTTCTGGATGAAAGTCAGTGCGGACATCGGACTCATGCTCCTGGCATATTTGGATCATGTTTGGACTTTCTAAGCCCATCAAGGTTTTCATACAAGTTGGCCCATTATCATTTTAAAGTATTCAATCAGATTATCGCGAGGTGCAAACTTGTCCCAGTTGCAAAAGGCCCAACAGGTTTACACTTTTGCGATAAGGTGACTAAACAACTTCAAATGATATGGGGCCCAAACACAAAGTGGCCCATTGTCATTTTGAAAACTTTTGGCCCAATCATCATAAAATGAAAACTCGTCTCAGTTTAAATGGTCTAACAAGTTTGTATCTTATGATTGAGAAGTCTAAATGAGTCCAAATGATGATGGTCCCAAACACAAACATATGGGGTAGCTTCTATAGGTCATATAACTATGGTTCATATGTAGGCTTACAACGGTATGGATAAAGGCTCCCGTCGGTGAAGGGTTGCCGACAACTAGGTCTTCAACTCAAGGGTTCGAGCAACCAAGTGAACGAACATTTTTATACCCTAAGGTACGTGCCAACGAGTGATGATGCCATATAACGATCCACCGCTTCGAGTGAAAGCGACTTCACGATACATGACGCCATCAAGGTAAAAAAAAGGTATGTAAAATATATGAGATAAGGTTAACTAAAACAAAAACCACAGACATTACAAGACATTATTTCGGGGATGATTCTCTATCCCCAATGGAGTCGCCAGACTGTATGAACAGAGATGAGGCGACGCTGTCCGGGCTCGCGGCCCGTCGGGAGTATCCCGCAGGCGGACTAAACCATAGAATAAAGGAGTCGCCACCCAGTGTGAAATGGGAAATGATTTAAGGCCGCACTCACCCCTCGCAAGGGAATGCCTCAAACCGTTGGGTTCGAAATGGTCCCTTATTTATGCCAATTGTAATGAATGAGTTTACGCAATGATGTAACCAAGTCTTATGCAAAACAGGCAAGATAATTCAAATAACATACAAGTTTGCACACCCATAAATGTAACTAGAAATGAAAGCAAATGCATAATTCCACAATTATATTAAACAAAGACAAGTATATTAAACAAAGAAATGCGATAATGTAAATTAATAATAACAGTAAAGAATTTAATATTAAAGAGAGATATTTAAGCACATGATGCAAAAGAAATAACCAAAGGTTCATTGGTTTCCGGAGGTCTGTCATCATCCAAAACCGTGGATGATCCTGTAAATTCTGATGGAGCATGTTACGGTTCTACTTGCTCGACCTTAGATGATCATGTAACTTCTGATGGAGCATGTTGCTGCTCCACCTGCTCAACCTTCTCTTCTTCCTCCTCTTGTTATGCTTTTGGCATTTCATCATGCACCACATCATTATCTATGCCCAATTGTGCTGGTGTTGGGTTTGGAATTGAATCAATTCTGCCGGCACTAGAATTAGAAGACATCATGGGCTTTTCAATATCTCCTATTGTCTGGTCTTCATAAAACACTACATTCATACTTTTGATGACCTTCTTTTCCTTCGGGTCCCATAAACTTATCCAAACTTCTCGTCTCTATAGCCTATAAAGATGCATGGAGTAGTCATTCCTTCAAGCTTTTGCCTGAGCTCCTTGGATACGTGTGCAAAAACTAAACAATCGAATAGTCTCAGATGAGAGTAAGAGGGATTTTTTTAGACCATACTTCCTCTGGAATTTCAAGATTCAATGGTACTGACGGTGATTTATTGATCAAATAGTATGCGGCTCGAACAGCTTCTCCCTGGAGTTGCTTTGCCAGCTTAGCCATATTGATCATGTTTCTGGCATTTTCCATAATGGTGTTGTTCATTCTATCAGCAACACTATTATGTTGTGGGGTACGTGGGATATTCTTCTCATGTCGAATGCCATATTTTCCTCAATAGACATCGAATTATCTGGAAATGTACTTATCTCCATTCTCTATGCGGAGGCACTTCAGCTTCTTTCATGTTTCACGCTCTACCATAGCATGGAACAATTTAAAATAATCCAAGGCTTGATCCTTCGTCTTCAAGAAATACACCCACACTTTTCGAGAAACATCATCAATGAAAGTCAAAAAATATTTATTACCGCCTAGTGAGTTAACCTCAAATAGACCAAAAACATCGGAGTATACCCGACTTAGCAACTCTGATATTCTCATAGAAGAGAAATTAAAAGAGACTCTATGTTACTTTCCAAATAAGTAGTGATTACAATGATCTACTGCAACACTATTGGAAATAGTGATAAACTCATTGTTTTTCAGGATAGATAATCATTTCTCACTCATGTGACCGAGTTTCTGGTGCTACAGATTTTAAGAAGCCTCTCGGTCAATTATATTGAGACTGTATGCATACATCATCACATAAATCTTGTATAAAGTGACTCAAATATGTCATCAGGCGACGACCATGACACAATTTATCATTTTCCATGTGTCATTGCTAAAGTGATTGTGGTAGCCCTGTTTATCAAGTGTTATCCCCGAAAGTATATTTAGTCGAAGTTTTGGAACATGTCGGACATCCATCAGGATTACTGTACACCTGAAATTTATCTGTATTTAAACATCACCAATTCCCATGACCTCAGAGGAATTGGTATTTCCCATTTTCAATGTTCCACAGTTTTATGCTTTATATGTTGTGAAGAAATCTCTATGATGAATGACATGGTAAGATGCTGCAGTATCTATCACCCACTCGATATCTCGGCTTGAGGTGTGAATACATATCTCTTATTCAATAGAACAAATAACTACATCTCCTAAGACAATGACTAGTGTCTCTATATCGTTATTCTTTGGCTGTGATTGTCGTGACCCTGCTCTCATTGTAATTATCAGTAATTCTTCTTTAAGTGGCACTCTATGCCACAATGGTAGCACTTATAAGTAGGTTTTCTTCCATCTGTGGATCTGTCTCTGCTTTCGCTTCTGCATCTCCATTTACTTCCATTTCTATCTCGTTGTCTTCATCGATTCTCCGTAATGAGGGCATGTGATTGATCTGTGCTAATGTCTTTTCTTATGGCCTATTCATTCAACATGTCATTTTTTACCATAGACATGGTAAGTTTGCCACACAGGGCTGAATTACTAAGAGAAACTATCAATATCTCACATCTATCAGGAATAGATTTGAGAAGTATGAGGGCTTGTACTTCATCTTCAAGCTTCATGTCTATTGTAGATAACCGATTCACCATGCTCTAAAACTCAATGGTGTGCTTGGCAACTGAAGTTTCACTCATTAACTTTAAATTCACTAAACGCTTTATTAACAAGGCTTTATTTCGAGTAGTCTTGGCCTGGTACATACTTTTAAATTTCGTTAATAATTCGTAGGTATCTGTATCATGTACTACGTGATGACAGACGTTGTGGTCGATCCATTGCCTAATCTAATTGAGGGTTTTCTTGTTGAGTTTCTTCCAGTCATTTTTTAACAGAATCTGGTTTCACTCATTTTTCTTAAATCATATCAAATAGATCTTTTTAATTCAGAAGATCTTCCATTCGAGGCTTTCAAAGTGAATAATTAGTCACCATCAACTTGACCATAGCGTCAGAAAATGACTCATCCATTGCCATTTTTTAGTTTAAACTTTAAAATAACCAATCAATAAATTTGGTCATGATTTACACAAAATAAAAGTCATCGTTGCATCTGAAATGGTCGAAATAGGTGGATTTGACTTTTTGCTGGTCCAAATCCGACACTGGTGTTGATTTACAAATTTCAAAAATTATGGTTTTGAATTACAATTTCTATAAGCCTTGGGACCATGCTGTCAATTTCAGAGATTATATGAGGTTCTCCAAAATTTCACAAGAAAAGCTGATGCGTCAGACACATGGCAGGTGATGTGGCGACACGTGGCTAGTGATGTGGCAAACATGGATGACGTGTCAAGACACATGTCTGATGACTTGTTAGTATACATCTTGGATGATGTGGCAATGACTGTACTGATTTTGCTGACGTGGTCGTCTTCAACTTTCATATGGCGCTTGCGGTGAGTGGACTTCACTCGCATATTTCTAGTCAGCGCGTGGCTCGCGTGCTATGTGCTTAAGCTTTCGTTTGATCCGCGGAAAATACCACCATGCTCTTCTCATCGTGAACAAACTGATGGTATGCTCAAAACTGGAATTTGAGCAATTTCAAGAAACTCAATTTTGCCTAGCCGAGTTGTTTTCTTTCAGCTTCGGTACCCCAACGTATAACCAAAGCTCCCAAAACTACTTGTCGTGATTCTCTGATACCTGAAGAGTATTTTATGAGGAAAACTACTTCTATTACTATTTGAATAAAATTTATTGAGATTACAAACTCTTAACTGAAAAACCTCACTAAACACTTTTTAAGTTCTCTTACTTGGATCTTGTATTGGGATGATTTACAATTAACCTCACTAAACACTCTTTAAATTGAAGAAGTCAAAATGATCTGCAAAGTGAACCAAGGAAGCACGGAACCAATTGATAAAGGGCATGCAATTGCAAGCCAAGAATGTGCCAATTCATGGACTACTTGCAGCTTTTGGGTTCTTTTTTATCTTTTGTCTTTATCAATTTGTTTTTGCTTATTCCCTAAAAATTTAAAATATTCATGACTCTCTCTCTCTTTACTTCCATCAAGAACTAATTCCTTATTCTAAGATTGTAATAGACTGCAGTTTAAGCGGGTATTAATCGCAGTGTGGAAGGCAACCGATCCGATTTTTACAAAAATCATTACTATTAATTGTGTCGAAAATCGTCTGATTTTCCCCATTAAGCGCCTGATTTGCCGATTTCTGATTTCCGATTAATGGGAGTTTTCTGATTTTAGTGAAATTTTTTAATTTTTTTTAAAAAAAAAATCATTTTGATATGTTTTATTACACATTTGAACTTATATGTTATTTATATAGTACTTTGATATATTTTATTGAACTTAAATATTATTTATGTAGTATTTGTATATATTTTATTAAAATTATATGTTATTTATGTGATAATATAACTATCCAATTAATTTTTTGATATGTTTTATTACACATTTGAACTTATATGTTATTTATGTAGTATTTTGATATGTTTTATTGAACTTATATGTTATTGATGTGATATTTTGATATGTTTTATTAAAATTATATGTTATTTATATGGTAATATAACTATCCAATTAATCCCCGAATATTTCCGATTAATCGTAAAGCGCTCAAATCCAAGTAATAGAATTCAATATGAACTTTTGTTAATTAAGTCTCGTTTTGTAATTGATTTCTAACCATCTATGCATGATTGTTTATCATTATTTTGGCTTAATACGTTCTATTACTTGATCACCAATAAGATAATTGTGGGAAACCCTAACGAATTTAGAAAATAGAGTTTTGGTTTAGTCATGTGAATTGATAACATGTAGATTTTCATACTGGATATTAATATGCTTACAAGACATGTGTAATCATAAGTACAACTTGTTTTTAATGAGAATTTGACTTAGATTAATTAGCATACAAATATAGGTGATTGAATTGAGCTTGGTCTTGTATTGCGACATGTTTTACTCGAATGTCATTGTTAACTATTTTTTCCCTTACAAAATGATAATCAATTTCAATGTACTTTGTTTGTGCATGGAAGACAGGATTAGAGGCCAAGGAAATGGCCCCAATATTATCACAATACAGAGTGGGAGCAACGGGCAGTGTAATATGTAATTCCTTCGTAAGCATGCGAACTCCAGGAGATGAGATTGTGACCGAGAAATATCCCATAGCCAGTAGTACTCGTGCGATCGTCAGGATTACCGGCCCAATCCGAATCACCATAGGAATGCAACGAGATTACTCCTGGTGTGTAATAAAGACCAAAGTCAACAGTTCCTACATAATTGGTTGATTGGATAACCTATATTAGGCCTAGAGATTGTGCAATATTGAAGTGCACCGACAACGCACCTGTATTCCGTAGGGGGTCTGAAAGCATAGTACCATCATTTGGACCCAAACGAAACTGGTGAACGCAAAGGCTTGGCTCCAACCATTTTGGTGTGGTTCAACAAATCGATGATGTACTTAAGACTTTTACAAATGTAAGCCATGTTGACTTCTTGTTGCTTGTACCCTGAGGAAGTAGCTTAACTCACCTAAATCCTTAATTTGAAATTTGGTCTTCAAAGTGGCAATGAAATCAAGCATTACCTGCGTGTTTGAGCCTGTGACAATGATATCATCCCGTAAAACCCAAATCAACAAGCTGCCGTGACAAACGTCTAAACCATGCCCTGTGAGCTTATTTCAAACCATATAAAGATTTATGATGTAATCGGCACACCGAATCAGGAAGTTTTCATCCACAAAACCTCTAGGCTGTTCCATGTACACTTCTCTGTCTAAATTAAAATGCCCTGCAGGAAGCCGTTCGAGACATCCGATTGTCGGATATTCTAGTTGAAAGAAACAGCAAGTGCCAACACTAATCAGATAGTCAACGGCTTTACTACCGGGGAAAATGTTTCATAATAATCAATACATGAGCGTTGATCAAACCCTTCGGCGACAAGTCGGTCTTGTACCTCTCGATGCTCCCATCTGGACGTCGTTTTATCTTGCAAACCTGACTCGAGTTTTCCAAGATGTTTCACAATGCCAAACGGATAGAACTCTGTTTAAGGTCCCAAGTGTAAGACGGTAATGTCAATAATAGTATAAGTACTTAAGAGTCCAAGGTCATTCTTCCCAAGGGAACTAGTTTGGGCCTAAGATGCTTGTGCCTACATTTTTAGTGTCTTAATCTATTTATTTACAAGAAAGATGAGATTTTTGTTTCATGTTTTGGTTGATTTGCTTGGTAGCAGAATTTTAATTTGCTTGAAGAAAATTAAAAATATTTGAAATTAAACAATTAAAAGAAAGTGGTGTGGGGTGGATGAATTTGCCAACACTTAGCTATAAGATTATTTTCTATGTCACATGCACAACTTTTAGATTAATTAAACCATGCACAACATATTTGATGAAACATGCTCTTTTAAAGTCTTGGAATAAATTTACCACTCCTAAAGTGTAGATTTATCAAGGTGATTTAGAGAGAGAATGTTCATAGGTTTGTTGCTTAGATGTGTCATAATTCCCTTTAATGTTTAATCTTTAATGTTCATGCTTATAATCAAAGTGAAATGATTTAAACATGGAAACAATAAAACAGTAAAACATTAAATTTACCTTGAAGCTCAGAAGTTGTGCTAGATTACCTTATAGCATCATGTTGGTTCATTCACACCCTAACACCGAAGGATTTAGCCTCCCTTTGTCATTAGGTTGGAACTTGGAAGCATGAATTCTTCAGCACTAGTCTAACGTAAACTGGAGAGATCTTGGAAGAGAAACTTGACCACAAATTACAAAAACTTTTCAATTTTCTAGATGCATACATAACCAACAATCGTTTAAAGGCTTAAAGTGCATTCAAAATATGAGTCTAGATAAAAATTACTAAGTGAGCAAATTAAAATGGTAAAGAAGATAATCATGCAGACTGTAGCTATAACATTCAATGATGAGTTTAAACTATCACCACAAGTTGAGTTGCCAATCAAAATGTTTTTCGCCAGGTTCATGTTTCATAGGCTTTAAAAAAATGAGATAAGGTAAAATCTAAGCCTAAGGATATGTGAAACATGGTATATCACCCCAACTAAATTCTTGCATAGTCCTCGATGCTTGGAATTGAAAAGTAGGGTGAGAATTTTACCTTAGCAACTTCAATGGATCTGATTATGGAAATATCCTCACACATTTATTGAAAAACAACGAAAAGAAAATAAAAACAACAAACAAAAAGAACAAGTAAAACAACCACGAAGATGCGTCTCATAAGTGAAGACTTCTTACTCAGCCATCTTTGAACAACAATTCCACTTAGTTAGTTAAAACAAATTTATTATTAGTTTGTGTGCAGTTTTTTTTTTTTTTTTTGGAAAGAGAAACGAATAAAAACTAAAAAAATATTTTTTTTTTGAAAGAGAATACGAATAAAAAAAAATATATTTTTTTTTTACACACAAAATAGCAACTTAAAAAAAAAAGTTACAGACTAATATTCAAATCCACTCTGCGCTTCTTACCACGTTCATTCTCGGACCAGTCCAACTTGGATAGAAGTGGGTCGATTTCTGGTTCATAGGCTACCAGTTGGTCAATTAATTCTTCAGTTCTTGTTGCAGTGAAAATAATATCTTGTGTTGATTTCGAAAGTAACCCATGTCTTTTAACATCTTCAAGAAATATTAAAAGGAAATCGAAAACACGATTTACATTTAATAGTCCAATGGTTTTCGGTGAATGTACAAATTTCCCCATGACGTAACTGTGAATATTTCTTCCAAAGTACCCAGACCACCTGGTAAAGCAATAAAAGCATCAGCATGATTAATCATTTCTGTAATTCTTTCAGACATACCTGAGACAATGTAGCTCTCTCAGTTTGTTTTTCCGATGATGCTGTCGTCTGCCAAAGTTTTTGGGATAATCCCCAAAACTTGACTGTCGGCATCTCTCACAGCCTTTGAAATGTAGCCCATCAATCCAAGATTTTCACCGCCATATATTAAGTGCATTTTTCTTTTTGCCATAACTTTACCCAATTCTTTTGCGGCCTCAACAAATTCTGGAGTATTTCCATATCTAGATCCACAAAATACACAGATGTTAGTGACTCGTCGCTTTGAAGTTTTCTCCATTATTGTGTTATCTCTTGTTTGGATTTGGAGAAAAGAGAAATAATGTGCTATATTTATGGGTCCTGAAAAGGGTAAGCAATAATTGCACTAGCATATGCAAAAATGACAACTATCAGGTAAACAGTGGAATTGATCACAAACGTCAAAAAGATTAGATACGGTCAGAGGTGGCAAAAATCTTTATGAAACAGATATTGTCAGTAGGTAAGCACAAATATCTACAAAATAACAACTGTCAGATAATAAATAAGTGAAAACATCGAGAAAGAATATAATTGTAGAAAAATTAAAATTCAAAATTTAAAACAAACAACAAACGTAAAAAACAAATTTAAAATGATAGGTACTGGTAGTTGTGATTGTGGCTCACATCTTCCTCTGGTTTTACGTCCAGTAACGGCTTAAACGCCCTCTATGGGTCGGGGATAGGCTTCCCATCCAGTTTTCTTATAAACTGACAAACATGGTCTTTTAACGTCAGATTCCAAAGATTGTATCTAGAATGTTCTCTTTGGAATTGTGGATGTAATCTGTGAATTGGAATGTGTACATATCCACTAGGATGCGTCTCAAGAGTCGATTTGATTTCATCTAACGACTCCTTGCTCAAGCCATCCTTAATGAATTTAATTTATTTTCACAATTACCAGACACCATTCCTAAAGTCTTACAATGTGTGTTGCAAGTCATTCTAGCACACTTGTAATAAACACCCATTCACTTTGCTCGACGCTTTCGAGAATAAGTGCTCTTCCCAAAACCAGGCATGTAAGAAATGAATGAGTCATTTAACTCACCTGCCAAACGAACTCGTGCCTCAATAATCCATCGGAGATCTTTAGGTATATCTTTACTCATGAAAATTGCATTCTTTCAACTCGTGCTTTGTAAATGTCCAGAATTACATTTTGAGGGAGAGAGGGAAAACATTTTTGAAGATTGGCAAGTATTTCGTCCATGTTTGATCTCAGGGGTATCAGTAATTGTGGGAAACAGAAGAATCCGACTAATAGTCACGGAGTACCGTTATCCGCCATTTTACCGGTATATGAAAACTATATACACTGAAAAGAAGAAACTTTGGATACCTAAAAAAATAGGGTTAGTAAATAACAACATAAATAAGAAAAGAAGGAAAAACATTCAAAAGAAAACAAAATGCAAACGTAAAGAAAAGTACATGTTGCCTTGTCACCGAAGGGACGGGTCACACAACTCGATGCATTTGACTTCTGATGCAAAATTTTCTAGGTAGGGTTTCAATCTTTGGCCATTGACCTTAGATACCGACCCATCGCTAGGATTCATGTTATCAACAGCACCATAGGGATACACATGTTTAACAATGAAAGGACTAACCCATCTTAACTTTAGTTTGCCCGGGAAAAGATAAAGTCTAGAATCATACAATAGGACTTTTTTGTCTTCATGCAATTTCTTGCATTTGATGTGCTTATCATGCAAAAATTTCATTCTTTCTTTGTAAATTTTAGCATTCTCATAAGCACCCAATCTAAACTCATCTAATTCATTCAATTTCAACTTCTTGAGACAGCCACTAGCATGCAAATCAAAATTCAATTTTCGCAAAGACCAAAGTGTTTTATGTTCAAGTTCAACGATGATGTGACATGCTTTGCCATAAACTAAGTGGTAGGGAGACATGCCAATAGGAGATTTGTAGGCGGTTCTATAAGACCAGAAAACGTCGGTTAATCGAATGGACCAATCATTACGGTTGGGGTTAACTATCTTTTGTAAGATTCTTTTAATCTCTCTTTTGGCCAACTCGACTTGACCACTAGTTTGTGGGTGATAAGGGGTAGCAACTTTGTGAGTAATCCCGTATTTCTTCATCAATGCCTCAAAAGGTCTTGCAAAAATGGGATCCTCCATCACTTATGATAGCTTTGGCCATACCAAACCTAGAAAAAATGTTATTATACACGCATTTAAGATTTGGAGGCATTATCTATATGGTGCCAAATGCGAGATTTATACCGACCATAAGAGCCTGAAATATCTTCCCACTCAGAGAGAGCTGAATTTGAGGCAGAGACGTTGGATGGAGTTCCTCAGTGATTATGATTGTACTATTAATTACCATCCGGGGAAGGCCAATATAGTTGCTGACGCACTCAGCAGGAAGAACGTGGGTAAACTACAAATTCTGAGAGCTAGACAGAGGATGTTTGATGAGATGGTGACGTTACGTTTGACCTTTGAGGTATCTGACAGAGAAGGACTTCTTGCTTATATGAAAGTTCGACCTACACTGCTAGATAGACTCAAAACAGCACAAGACGATGATGAACAATGCAAGAAATAGAAAGCAGAAGCTGCAGGGGGAGAGATTAGTACTCTCAGACTGAGTTCAGAGGATGTATTACTTTTTGATGACATAGTTGTGGTACCGTCTACCGGAGCACTTAAGCAGGAGATTTTGGATGAAGCTCATGATGCCCCATATAACATGCATTCGGGGAGTACCAAGATTATCAGAATCTGAAAAAAAACTTATTGGTGGTCGGGAATGAAGAGAGAAATTGCAGAGTTTGTATCCCGTTGTCTGGTTTATCAGCAGGTCAAGGCAGAGCATCAGCACCCAGCTGGATTACTCCAGCCTCTACCTATACCTGAGTGGCCATGGGAAAACATTGTGATGGATTTTATAGTAGGGCTGCCGAGGACACAAAAAGGCTACGATGCTATTGGGTTATAGTGGACCGATTTTCTAAGTCTGCTCACTTTCTACCGATTCGAGTTATGTGGGGACTAGAGAGGCTAGAAGAACTGTATGTGGAGCAGATTGTGCGGTTACATAGAGTACCAGCATCGATTGTATCAGATAAAGATGCCATATTTACATCTCATTTTTGGCAGGGTTTCCAGAAGTCTATGGGGTCGAAGATTACTATGAGCATCGCATTTCACCCTCAGACTGACGGGCAGTCAGAGCGGACTATTTAGACATTGGAGGACCTACTGAGATCATGTGTATTGACTTTTGCTGGAGGATGGGATGGTCATTTACATCTGATAAAGTTTGCTTACAACAACAGCTTTCAGGTTAGTATCGGTATGGCTCCATTTGAGGCATTGTATGGAAGGAAGTGCATGACTCCTGTTTGTTGGGGCGAGGTTAGAGATAGACAGATTCATGGTTCAGACTTGGTAGATATGACATCTGAGAGGATCAGACTTATCTGAGCTAGACTGGTGGAGGTGCAAAGTCGACAGAAGAGTTATACTGACAAAATAAGAAAGGACATTGAGTTCCAAGTGGGGGATAAAGTCTTCTTAAAAGTCTCATCTTGGAAGGGAGTATTGAGATTTGGCTGGAAAGGAAAGTTAGCACCGTACTATATTGGTCATTATGAGATATTAGAGAGAGTGGGCAAAGTGGCATATCGTCTGGCATTACCACCAGAGTTAGAAATGATTCATAACGTGTTTCATGTATCTGTGTTGAAGAAATGCGTACCCGATCCTACTCATATCTTGGAGAGCCAACCGGTCGAATTGAGTGAGAATATGACTTATGAGGAAAATCCTGTGAAGATTGTAGAGCGAAAAGTCCAAGAGTTGAGATCCAGACAGATCCCCATTGTAAAGGTCATGTGGACTAATCATCACATACAAGAGGCGACTTGGGAAGTGGAACAAGACATGAGAGAGAAATATCCAGAGGTATTTGAAGATTGAGAAATTTTGAGGACGAAATTTTTTGTAAGGTGTGTAGATTGTGAGACCATGTCTTCATGTTTTATCTTTCAATATTTCAAAATAATAAGAATCCTTATCCCCTAATAATTTGTGATTTATGTAACCACTACCCTAGTTAAACTCAACCACCCATAACTCCCTTTAATATATATGTATTTCATTAATGTGTGTGTGATGGGTGAGAAACAATTAATAGTAGATATTGTATTGAGTTTCCAGAACTAGTAAAGAGTAAGAGGGAGAAATAAATCCACAGAGAGAGAAAACACACCAGTTTAGAGAGAGAAAGAGTGGACAGAAGAGAGAAATAGGGATTTCGACATCTTTCGGTCACTTTTTCCAGCAAGTGACCACATCAGGAGAATCCCATCGTCGAGATGAAACCAATGTCGCTGGTCCAATCACCAGATTCCTTCTCACGCGCCGCCACATGCTTCCACGCGCCGCATCGTCGTCGGTTCACGCGCCCCATGCGTCGCCGTGCGTGATCGACACCTCCCAGACCAGAATCTTCATCTCGTTGAGATACATGGGTTAGACACCTCATTTTCCAAATTCGAACCTTTGGTTGTCTTGAAATGAGCCTAGAATGAGAGTTAACGGTGTTCGATCATTCGTCGGTAATCGTCGAGCATCAGCCATTACCATCATTATCGTTGTGATCCTAGTGTCGTGTTCTGTCCGTTGATCACCTCATTATGAAATTCTGAAGTTGTTGGAGCTCGGTACGTTATATTTTACAGTTTTAGGGGTGTATTTGTAATATTTTGATAGTTTTGGACTTATTCGTAATTTGGCATGTTTAGGAACCTAAATGAGTAAATACTAATTTTTAGCGAATAATATGAGATAATTGGAAGTTTTAGGACTGAATTGATAATATTGGAGAGTATTCGGGTTAAATTGCAAAATTGAAAAGTTTAGGGGTAAAATCATAATTTTGGTAAAATATAGGGACCTGATCGTAATTTTACACTTTCTCTAGATTTTAGTTAGGACATATAGATATAGAGAGTTTTACGTGGATTGAGGTAAGTACAAAGCATGATGATTCTCTTAACATAAATATTTGTTGATTGATGTTTGTTATATGAGTTATGTAATATAATATAAATATATATTTATATATGTAATGTTGGAAAATTGACTGAGTAATTGATAGCATGAAAACGTAAATTGTGAATATAACTTCTGAGTATAAATTGTATGCTTGTAATATGAATCGAAGTATTTGAGTATTGTGTGACTTTGGGATGAGTCGATGGATGAAATACGATGAGATGTGTTGTATTGGATGCTGTATGAGATGGTTGTTGTGCTTCCGAATTTAGTATGATAATGGTCGGATATGCGAGATTATGCGAGTTTATGCGAGATTAGCAGAGGCGTGTGGTTCAATCCCCCTCTTGCATATTTATGCGGGATTATATGGTGGGAAACATTGGGGGTAAGAGAGAGACTCTCCCAATGGTTTCAATCCATTATTATTTCGAATCTGGATAGCAACCTTGTTTGATTGAGATGTGTTGTTGTGAGTATGTATTGCTTGAGTTAGCTGTTATATATATATTAACTATTTATTTTCATATATTCACTATCATATATATATTTTGTTGGTGAGGTCATGTTGAGAGTATGAGTGTTTTTACTTACTGAGCTCTTTAAGCTCACCCCTCATTTTCCCAAACATCCCTGGTAGTTCGCCAGCACATCAGTAGCAGTACTCAGTACCATGATTTGACTCGTTTACAACAACTGTCAGTCGGGTTGGTCCAGGCATTTCTTTTGGCTTTTGAGATAAGACAACTAGAATAACTTTCATGCTTTCAGACATTTTTGGTATAAACACTTGTTTGGAATTTATTGGATTGCATTTTATGGATTATTACTTTTCTTTGAGAACTTTTGATTCAGTTACATGAAATATAGGTGCTTGAGCTGAAGTGGTTCGCGGACCCCTTTCTACGGTTGGGCCCGCTCTAGGGAGGGGGTCGTGACAAGAGTGCCTTGCGAAAGTTCAAAATCTTAAACAATGGTTGCATGTGAATTGCACTTGTGAGAGACGTGAGTGTGGTCTCGGAAGAGAACCCATAGATGCATGCATTTTGAAGAATGCTTGTGGCATAATGCGACTATGAGTAGTCCAAATGAGAGTGTGAGTACTAATTACCCTAATAATGGACTAAATATGTGATTTTGGTTTTGAAATGAGTTTAAAGGTGACAAATGCTTCGAGGAAGTGATCCAATGTCAAAGTAGATTTCATGAAACAACCTTGGGAGTTAGCGTAGAACTGGCAATAGTGCCATAGGGGGTGGGAAACACCCGGGGAGTAGAACGAGTTGGCTTGGTGCCTAAATATAATGTGGTGAGATGACCAAGAGTGTTCGCGGGAATAGGCTATAATACGAGATGGAAATAATTTTGTCTGCGAGAGTGAGTATCGAAACAATTGAGAAGCTCGTGATAGAACAGGTGACCCTGAGTGTGGGAATGAGGTAGTTGCTAGTGATATGAGAGCAACTGTGTTGTCCAAGAGGGGACTAATGTGAAATTAGCTCCACAATAGGCTAATTGGTCGTGTGTGTTCGTCTTCGGGAGACCCGATAGGCTGGGCTGAGCGTCTTGAGGAATAAAGTAGGCAAGAGGCCAGGGTGAAGAGAATAACCAATCTATTCATAATCAAATTGAACAAAACTCCTTTATTTTTATTAAAACCCATTCACGTACATATGTATCGCGTCTTTTTTTGAAGAAGTTGCTGAGTCGAAAATGAAAAATCGCGCAAGAGAGCATGTAGAAAGTAGTGACCGAAATCAGAAACACTAATGCATGAGAGTTTTTATGGAGTTGTGACTGAGACTGGACACGAAAACTAGTACACAATTGCGTTTGTGGAGTTGTTCCACATGTAATGATGGGGATTCCTAGAAGTTGTATGAGCAGTGTGTTGGGTTGATAATCCAACCATGTGCGGGAGCTTGTGCCTAGTGACAAAGTTGAGCCATTATATCGAAAACAAAGACTTATGTACGATAGTGTATATGATGTTTGTGTTCATATATTGTGTGCCCAATTCATTATTGTTGGGGTTGGTGCTCAAAGCGCCAATTCCCAGTTGTATTTCTTTATGAATACTTCTGTAAAAAGTTATTATTATGAATAATATATGCAGTTTCTATAATATAATGAATCTTTTAATATGGTAAAGATGTAATGACCTTAGAATGACTAGTCATGGTACTGTTGCAAAAGCGTCGCAACTGACATTGAGATGTGTCATGATGTTGTCATTCTCAGACAGTTCCTGGTCAAGGTTTACACTACTTGGTCAGTATAGTAAACCCGTTGAGACCGGTACATGTCATATATAGGAATAAATGATTCCAATGGTTTCTCAATGAACCATTAGTCTTGGAGACTAGTATAGACGTGTAGGTATTTATAGTGGATAAACATTGAACGACTCATCGAAGATTCTTAATGGATGGTACACCAACGTCAATAAGAATCTTATCGGGTTGAGTAGCACTTGTGATTCTTAGACTTGAGATGCCACTGTGGGCACATGAGACATCTTCTACACTTAGATGGCAGTCACGTCACCGATCTATTTAGATCAGACCTCCGTCTGTTCGTTGGGTGTAGATAGATCATCAGGGTGTCCTGTGTGTATCGAGATAAGATCCGTCTGTTCTGTGTATCAGAGCATAGGTAGTCCACATGATTAGCAATCAGATAAAAACCATGGGCCCGTGGTACAATTTAGAAGTTAGTTCTAAATGTTCTTTTTGAGATTGCTAATAGAATAGTCGACTGGATGATCCTTATAGAGATTTGACGTTTACATCTATATCTCTGGGATTCATCCGGATACCTGTGATGGAGGAATTATACATTTGTCATGACCTCGACCTGTATGATTCAGCGAGTTTATCCGTGATCGTCATAATTTACGGGTGGATAAATTATGGACACGAAATTGGATTTCGTGACGGATATGCCTGAATCTAGAGAGTCTCACTAATGAAATATACTCGTAGAGCACTAGGGCTATAATTATAAATAATATTGATTATTTATAAAGTCGTTTAAAGGTTAAACGCAAAATACATGTATAGGGACCCGATAGTCATTTCCTTAATTTTTGTGTGTTTGCATTTAATGCTTGATTAATTCAAATACATATTAATTAATTGTTAAATTGAGATATTTGATTAATATCATAATTATATATATGTATTTAATATTTAATGTAAATATTATACATATATTTAATATATTTGTATTTAAATAATTAATTAATTATTTAATTGTTAAATGATTAAATTAATTAAAAATATAAATATTTTAAAGTTAAGATATTTATTTTAATGACTTGAGTTGCTTTTTTTGACTCGCTTTAATTCATTAAATGGTTTGATGATTAGAAATGAAAGTTGATAAAAGGCTTTAAATGAAACAAAAATCAAAAAAATATCTAGATATCATTACTTGCAAAATTCGGCCAAGGCTATTTTTGTGCAAGTATATATTGTTTTGTTTCATTTAGGTTTTGTTGACCTAATACACTTTATCAAAAACTCCATTGAAGAAAGAAAAGGAAGCTTGAGAGAAAGAAAGGCAAAACTAAGAAAAAGCTTGGAATTTAGTAAGTATTTCCAAACTTCCATTAGAGAGAAATATGTTCCTCTTGTTATGGGCTTCACTTGGTGATGTTCTTATGTTTTTTCTATTCTTTATTAGGGTTTAAGACCATTTCCAAATTTGGGGCTTTTCATTTATATGGTGTATTTAGATGTGTATATGATGCATGCAAAATATTGGGTTGATTGGATTTTGCCTTGATATGTTTTGAACCATGGAAGTGCAAAATGCACATTAAACCCCTAAAGGAGGCTCACGACCTTGGCTAAGTTTTTTGGGTTTTTTGTTGCCAATTGTATTTTGACATTTGGGATATGTTAAATTCATATTAGAAATGATTTAGAATCATTCAAAATTGTTTCGAACAATTTCAGACTAAAATGAATAAAATACTTTGTTTTAGGGCAATTCGGTAAATTCATATAAATTTGATTTATGGTGTTTTATTTCATAATTTGATTACTGGATAATGAAATAAATAAGTTTATTTTATTAATCCGAGAAAAAGTTTTGAAATCGGAAAATTTGATTTTCCACTATTTCTGCTGCGTTATCGGATATCCGCAATAAAACCCCTTCAATTATAAAGTTGCATAATGTTACGAACGCGGACATGTAATTTCATTAGTTGATATACAAATGTTATTGCAGTTGTCTTCGCTGTGTGCCTTGTTTATAAGAATCGAAGGAGATTCGTGATCAAATATGATTTGAAAAACTCTCCATTTACACCATCGTCTAGGACGTTGATGAATGAAGCTGGGGAGGATGTGACGGTCTTAGCTTAATGCTAGGATGTTCAGTCATGTTATAAAGGAACTAATATTTCGGGACACCGTATCAAGCTCATTCATGGTCTAATATATCTCTCATGGGACCTTGTACTGGAGATATTTCATCAGTGAAGCCTTATTCGAAAGTTTTCTTGGAGAATTAGATACATACTCGCTAGCCGCTAGCGTAGTATTATGGAGTTGTGAAGCAGCTTATGTTCCGGAGTGCCGGATTGAGCTAGCTCTAAGTCCTAAGTAACTCTCATAGGCATATGAACTGGATATATTTGGCTCGTGAGGCATCGTTCTGAAGTTTTCGGGAGATTTAGAGATACGCTAGTTTGCCACAGGCGCTAGTTTTGTTTTGGTACGTTGTTGTAGGACACAGAAATCGGCGACGTTGTTCCAGGTTCACGGCCCGGTCGGGTGTACGAAGTAGCCCGCGGGGGACTAAACCGGAGAATAATGGATTCGCCACCCAGTGTGAACTGGGAACTGATTTAAGGCCGCACTCACCCCTCGTGAGGGAAGACCTCAAACCGTTGGGTTCGGAATGGTCACTTACTTATGCCAATTGTAATGAAAGGATTTATGCAATAGTATAACCAAGTCTACGTAACATACATACACAAGAATAACCTACATCTAAGTTTGCATATGACCTATATCTAAGTTCGCATGCATGAAAGTAAGTCGAAATAACGGCAAGCACACAATTTCATGAACATATTCGTGAACGTTTTCCTCAACCGGTATATGGAGTTGTATCCCAAGTACATACTGCACTACCGTCCATTTGGATTCGGCAACGAAATTTATGTCTGGCTTTCCATCCGATATACCACAAAAGGCAACACTCAAGTATTAACACAAACGCAATCATTAACCAAATGTTGACATACATGAAACATGATAACGCATATAACCGTAAATAATCGAATAGACAAAACATGCAAATAACAAGGAGGATAAATAATGCAAAATAAATGCGGAATAATAAAGCAACAATAAACATAAATTAAATGCAAAATAATAAAAGAATAATAATATCAAATAAATATGGAATAATAAATATGTGACCAAAGGATTTGGCCGTTTTCAATGTAGGACTTCGCATACCCGGTTGGACATATTCCACGTCCAACCAAGCATGCCGTGTCCGGGATAACAAAAAAAAATATAACAAAGGGTGCCCTCAGGTCTTACCTTTTAAGTCGCTTCTCGGGAGTGCGTTGGGACGTCGCCGGAAGGGTTAGTGTTTCCGCTATTTTCACTGGTTCGCCGTTTCTGCTCGTTGTTTTCTCTGTTTTCACTCGCTATTTCCGCTCATTATTTTGGGGAACTGTTTTGGGTTATTTTCTGGACTGTTTTGTGGACTGGTTTGGGGTCGGTTTGGACTGTTTTCAGATGGTTTTGTGAGAAGCGGTGAAGGGCAGTTTAGGGGGTATGTTTGTTGCGTCAGTGAAGGGGAGTGGCTTACTTTGTGTGTGTGTTCATTGGTGATGAGGGGTGTGCACTGGATGATTTCCGAGAGAAGTTGGCCAATTTGTACGTGACGTGTACTGTGTTTGTTGATGGCGTGATGGAGGGTTGCTGTCGTGAGAGTGTGTCCAGGAACAACGTGAGCTTGTGTCTTCTTTTTAGGGTTTTGTCATGGTGGAGAGGGGCTGTTGTGCCGGTTATATGGATTGGCCAGTGGGTGAGAGAGAAGATCTGCCAGGTGAAGTGTCCCTAGGGTTTGTGCTTTCGTTGTTCACGGTGAGGAGAGAGACGGGTGAGTTTGATGAGAGAGTGAGCTGTGTGTAACTATTGTATGTGGTTTGTGATTTGGTCGTGGGCAGTTTAGAAAGTGGCTTGGCTTTGTTGTCGGTCGGTGGGATCTTATTGGTCGTGAGTGGAGAGAAGGTGACTTTGTGAGTGGGCAGACTTTGGCTTTTTGTGGCTTGTTGTTGGTTAGTTCACGTGGTTTTTGGCTTAGGGTTATTATTCCTGTTGATTCAGTCGGTTGAGAGATGAGAGGGCTTATTGCTGTGTGTGTCTTGACTTTTTATGGTTTGCGATTTGGTCGTGGGCTGATTGCTTTACCTTGCCGTGTGTAACTCTTTAGGGTTAGGTATTGTGATTTTCGAGTTGTGGAGAGAAAGATGAGAGAGGCGAGAGAAGTGAATGTGCCGAGTAGGTTCTGGGAGTGCCGTATGTGTTTCACGTGCCATGCGTAAGCTGTCTAGCCTTATGGGTCGTTAGGTGAGTGTGTGTGAAGGTGATGGCAGGGTGTGTGCATTGAGTAAGAGAGAGAAGAGAGGTAGAGAGCTATACTAGGGTTTATTTGAGAGAGAGAGGCGTGAGTCTTAGGAGCTAGGATTTCGTTTTCTAGAGAAAGGGAAGAGAGAGAGACTAGAAAGAGAGATTAAGGTTTTTATTTATTTTGGCGTGAGTGAATTGGTGAGAGGGGGAGAGAGAGAGGATAGAGGCGTGAAGAAGGAGAGGATGCGGAAGAGGAGAGAAGGCCCCCACAGGGCTTTAGTTTGTGTGTCTTTTTATAAGAGTATGTTAGGGTTTTCTTGTATGGGTAGGAAATGGAGATTGTGTAATCATGAGGGATATCTTTAATTAATATTTTATAAGGAAAAGATTTGTTTAATTTAGGAATGTGATTTATTTAGTTTAAGAGAGGGATTTATTTGATTTATTTAATTTGGAATGTGATTTATTTAATTTGGGAAGGGGGACTTGATTTGATTTGATTTGATTTGTTTTAATTTAATTGGATGTGATTTAGACATGTGTTTTAAATGTTTTAATTATTTTGGATTGTGCTTGGAGGCTTGGTTCTTTGGGCTTGGGCGTGTGGTAGGTTGCGGGGGTTTTTGGGCCTTTTTTGGGTTTATGCAGAGGATAAGTTTTAAAACAGAGGTCTAACGAGCGAACCTGAAGCTAAGCAAACGAATTAAGTCCACAAGGTATTGATTTATGAATTTTCCCTTCCAATGTCTGTTTCCCACGACTTTCGGAACTTAAAGGGTAGTGCCTCCGTACGAGGCTCATCATCGGGACTTATATGTAAAAATACAGTGCCTACAGTTGTGAAGGACCTTAGATTTCGGAGTATAGGATTAAGCTCACTCCAAGTCCTAAGTATCTCTAATGGGCCTATGTACTGGGGATATTTCGCCCACAAGGTCTAATTTGGAAGTTTGTCGGGAGAATTAGAGAGGTGCTAGCATATAGCTAGACATTGGCCTAGTTTGGGACATTGTGAAGGAGTTAACGTGCCGGAGAGCCGGATCGAGTTAGATCAAGTTCATAAGTGACAACTCAAGTGCCATGTGTGTATACTGGTGAAACATGTGCAATGTCTCTAAAACCTCTTTAGGGGGGAAGCCTAGGCGAACCTTGGGATGGCCAAGGGGGCTTCGGTAGTCTTGGGGCTTTAGCCGTGAATCCTCTCACCCTTAGACAACGTGTGAGCAATGGTGTATTGTCGAGATTGAGTTGGCAGGAAAATGCCTTTTTTTATATCCAGTTGTGCTATTCGAGTGACGAGTCCCGGTGTTGTACGGGCCCGCATGTGTATGCATTGAGATAGCTTGTGAGCTTTCATAAATCAATATATTATGGGTCTGTAGCCTCCCAAAAATGTGAAATTGGGTACAGAGGCTTGAGCATGGCTGACTTACAAGGGGCGTGTTCCTTGGTAAGTGCCGCACGAGCCCTTTTTCCGATAAGGAAAAAGTCGGGCCGTGATATTAGGGCCCACGTGTGCTTGTTTCATGCTTTCCTTTTATTTTTGGTCAAGGATTTTGACTTCCTTCTCTCTCTCCCTTTGTCAAATTCGGCCCCACCTCTTTCCTTTCCTTCAATTTCTTCACGCCACCTCCTTTTGCTTTTGTAAAACATGACAATTTGAAACTTATTCAATTCCCTGGCCGACCTGTGCTTTCTTTTTATAAACAATTATTCTCCCTTTTGTTTTTCTTTTTTTCAAAGTCAAAGCTTGCAACTCCTTTGTTGTTTCTCACGGCCCCACGTAACAGGATTGATAGAGATAATATCTGACATATTAAGAATAGTTACCGGGTTAATAATATAATATAAGTTTGAGGCAATCACCAACTCGTGAAGTAGTAGTTTTGAGAATGAGTTAAGTTCTATCTGCAATTATAGATATGTACGTACATACCGTTATTCTTGTGGACACCATTGAACAAATTGAAAGATAAGTCAAGGCTTTGCAGTTCTTCAAAAGGAAGAAACATTGACAAATTCAGAAGCCGAGGAGGAGATCCACTGTGGTAGCCGTATTTGTCTTGCGGTAGGCTACCGAGTGAGAGTTGAATAACTCGTCGTGTGGTGGCGTTGCACTTGATTCGCTCCCAATCACAACAATCAGACATGGGATCATCATCATCAACCCATGAATCAGGAATATTGTATTTATTTTCTGTATCAGTACTGATTGATATAAAGAAGCTCTTGAGTTTCAAAAGACCAATCCTCTCTTTCTCAATGCACCCTTGGTGCCCATGCATCTGAATCAAAGCTAACAAAATCACATATACTGACAACTTAACAAACAAAGTTTCCACTGAAAGGCAACCTTTCATAATTTGCTCTCTCTGATTTGCACTCTCACTCTTACAATCACATATGTAATGAGAGGAAGGATTTTTTATAAAGAATTTTAGAGGAAATTATAAATGCATATTCTTGATGACGTGACTTCGTTGCATATTAAAAACCCTAGGTGCAGTGGAATTTGAACTCTATATGGCAGTTGTCTCTTTCCCACCCCCGTATTGTTCAACTGTTACCGGATTCAGTGCTGAATTGAACTTCGTATTTAGTTTTTTTTTTTTTTTTTTTTTTCCATAAATTATAATTGATAATTATTCGATAATAATTGAAACTTACCAATCCATTACTACACATGACTAGCAAAATATTATAAAATCATGTACATATTACAAGAAATTATATTTTTTGTGATGAAAATTCAGTGAGGAAATAAATTTCACCATTAAATGTAAATTTTTAGTGGAGAAATTATTTTTTACCACTAAAAGTAAATATTAGTGGCGAAATAGAATATTGCCACTAAAAATAATTTTTTAAGTGAAATTAGCTCCACTAAAAGTTTACATTTAATGATGTATTTTCAACGTCGAAATAATAGTAAAATTATATTTTGCCACTAACTTTTAATGACGAAAATTTTCACCACTAAAAATAAATTTTGTTGCTGTGACACTCAATCCTGAATTCAAAGTGATATTTAATTGTTCAACAAATCATTTGTCCATTGGCCACTTGGCCTTGTTTAAATGAAGTTTCCTGGTGAAGTGAGGGTTATATTTATTAAATAAAGAAAAAGAAATAAGAGGGAGACATAAAACCGAACCTCATTGAATAATCCATAAAGAATGGAATCAAAATTAAAATAAGTGTTCGTCAAATTTAAACTTGTTATCTTTTGATTAAGGATTTCATTTTACATGTGATGAGATAATAAAATTGTGTTTAAATTAAAATATAATTTTTTAAGTGTTTTGATTAATGATGAGAAATTGCGATGATTAATCATGAATTTTTCAAAAATTGATTTTGTAAAAATTAAAAATTTTATCTTTTCCCCACCATTAAAATATTAAAAAATTCACCGCAATTACTTTTTTTTAGCATAAATCAAAATTTCAAAACACCGTTTATGAACCATCATTTATTCATCATACTTTTCTAATCACAACATCAACCAAAACAAAACTTAATATAATAAACTGTGATCTTGAAGTCTGTGTTTAAGGACTCAAAAGCTTGGAATTACATATATTACGCTAAATTATTTATATGTAGAAAATAAAAGTTTCAAATGAAAATAAAAGTTAACTTGATCTTTGCCCGATCCAATTTGATCGGGTTTTGGGTTTGTGAAAATTGGGTTTGACTTGATCTGTTTCATTCAGAAATATAAAATTAAGGATAAATTAAAAAGAATTTTTATTTTTTTTAATTTTTGATTTCAAGAAAATGTGAAATTTTTTTAACCCTTAATTCATTGTAGATTTTTTAAATTGTCTATTCATATTGGAATCAGTGGTATTAAAAAGAGTTTTAATTTTATTTATTTTAGGATCAATTTATTTGATATTTAACACATCTTGGGTGCTAGATTCTCAAATAATGAAGTGTTTAACAAATTTTCAATCATGCTCTGAATCTTAATTGTCTATAATACATTTAATTTATTGAATAATGATTGCCATACATTCAAAATCACACTGATCACAAAACACATACAAGAGATAAACTAATTTTGAGAAAATAAATTTTGAATTAAAATAAATAAACATCTAAATTGTAATATATAAATTATGTCGAGATTGTCTTTGGGTGTCTCTTAACATGACTCAGTGATTTCATTTTTATGGTAGTTTATCTTCAAAAAAATGAAAAATGAAATTAACGAATGAAATTTCCTTAGAATCAATTTTTTCAAGTTTCTAAATTGAGCTAATCCTGCGACAGGACTTGAAAATCACTGAGGAAATTTCAAACAAGATAAAATGATCAATTTTTGATAAAATGATCAATCTTGAGTTTTCGGCAAAAAAATCTCGAATCTCGATCAATATTGGGATTCCTAATCATTTGGTTCGAGATTTAAGATAATTTTTTAAATTCATGATATTTAATTATTCAACAAAATTGAATCAAAATAAAAATAAGTGGCCATCAAATTCAAACATTTTTCCATCACGTGTTGAAATTTCTTCATATATATGAACTTGATTGAATAAACCTTGAGATTGTCTCAAGTATTTAATTGAGTAAGTTAATGAAACAAATTGTTGATATCGACTTGATTGACTCATTATAGTTTATTATTTGGATTGAAAAAAATATTATTAATAAATTGCTATCTTTTGATTAATATAATAATTGTGATCTTCAAGTCTGTTTAACGAGTATTCAAAAGCTTGGAAATTCATACAAAATAAAATTCTATCAATAAATAATTATGAAAAATTTTAATTAATATTTAACACATTAAATAATAATATTTTAACTCAAATAGAACTCCTAAAAAGTATTATTTTACCCTTGTAATTTTCAAAAAAAATTGCATTTGAATTCCTTCAAATTTCGAGTTATTTCAGAAATCGCCTAAAATTTTCAGAAATTACATTCTATAAAAATTTCATCCAAAGATAATAATATTGGCCATTATTTTATGAGATGAACCAAAGCATGCTCAAGTGGATCCCATAACTCATCTATGCCATTATTTTCATTAAAGCACAAAATTAGAGGCTCTGATAACACTGTTGGGTTTCATAGTACATGCGGAAGGGATCAAATAAAACATATTTGATTTATTTAAACCTAATTAAGTCATAAATAAAGATTTTGATGCTTTTAACAAAAATATACATCTCATGAAATCACAAATGAAACATATACTTTACATTAAAGTAAACCATACCTTATGCAATGACGTCTTCCTTGATTTGAAAACTCCACTAAGTACTCCAAGTGTAGCACCTCTAGAATATACACACGGATTCCTTCAACGACGGAAGAACACTCTTGTTGGGATCTTGACAATGATTCAAACGCCTCTCTCTAGTGCTAGAGTTTCCCTCTTCAATCTTTCGTATATGAGTATTACCCAAAATAATGAAGTATGACCTCTTTTATATAGACCTCAAAAACCCTAGAGAGATGATGATAAATTCAATTTGAATTTATCTAGGATTTGTTAATCTTGATCCTTATCAAACATTAATTAGTTAAAAAGATAATTAATTAATTAATTAATCAATCAATTAATTAATTATCATTTGGCTCATTTAGGGTGCTAGCCCACTTAAGGTTCAAATTAACTGATTAATTTCCATAATCTTGGACTATATAATTATCATTATATTTAATGATTATTTTTGGGGCACAATGTCTTACAAACTCCCACTTGCACCAACAATAATCACTATTAGATCTTAAACCAACTAAGAAGTCCAAGATTGAATTAAGAAGTTAAGTCTAACTTAAACTCTTAAGGCAATCTCAAATATCTTATTAACACCTTAATAAGATAATCATAATTCCATTAGTTTTAGTAAACCCTTTTGTGTGTGACCTGTCTAGGTTCTTTTATCAATTGACAATGAGGCAAATACCAATTCTTTGATATTTTCTTCTTGTAATGAAGTTTCACAAATCATGAGTGACACCTAATAGTATGTCATGACCCCAATCAATGAATGAAATAAAATTTAATGAACCTATAAAATGATGCAATTCAAGCATGTCACCTTATTCCTTCTAATGTTATCTTCCGATCAAGTGCGGATCATGGTATAGCCAAGTCCCTAGCTCGATCCAACAACTTAGATCCACACGAATGTGAAAATTATGTTTTATGAAACTATTCATAAAACTTTAATTGTTTTGGCCAAAGACTTCCTTCACTTCCTTGATTCTTCTTGGAATACACATCAACCTTCATACATAAATAACTTATTACCAACAAGTACTACACATCAGACGTGATTAGCCTGATGATAATGTACGCAAGAACCATAAACATCCACGTATAAGATATGATCATAACTTTTGGTCAAAGGATAAAGTGACACTAATGCATATAACGAATATGATTGAGTGATAATATTATACCCATGTGATCATTAGTTTAGCGGTCACGATCAGTGTTTCATTCTCCAATGATACATCTACTATTTGTACTCTGCTGACATGAGACTCATCATCAAACTTTTAATATCTCATGTTAATTTATGGAAGCACCAAATAATATTAGTTTTGTGATGTCATTGCCCACATTGATATCACATTAGACTAGGAATATTTTAAAAATAATATTCTGTTAAAAATAATATTGACTTTCATATTCTCAAACTCTTTGGGAATAATAATTTTCAATATTATTTAGGGACTTTACACAACTTATAATATATAGATGAACACGATGTGTAAATAAAATGCCAATTTTATTGAAAATCAATAAATCTTACAAATAATATCTTATGCTCTAATCCTTTACATATACCAATAGGCATTCTAGTATACTTTCTAACAAACTCTAACTCAACTAAAGCCAATCATTATGATATCCTATACCCATCTCAAGATGATGATCAAGTTGTCGTTGAGTCATAGGCTTGTGAGTGGATCAATAACATTATATAATAATGGTGTCTTATTCATGATGATTTGACAATCTCTAATATATTCTCTAATAATGTGATACTTGCGCTGAATATGTTTGGACTTTGGATTTTTGGTGAGACCTTAGTTCATTGGCTTGTGCTATAGCCCAATTGTTATCGCAATATAAAGGAAATGTGTTTTCGATGGCAAGAAAAACACCAAGTTTTGTTACGAACCTTTTCATCCAAATTACTTCCTTTGATGCTTCTGAAGCTGCTATATACTCAGTCTCGGAAATGGAATCAATTGTAATAGTTCGTTTGGCATATTTCCAACTTACTGCTCCTCTATTATATAAGAAAATAAATCCAAATGTAGACTTTTTATCATCTATGTCTGATTGAAAATTTGAGTCAGTGTGCCCTTCTATTTTCAATTCAGAACTTCCATATGTCAAAACTATATCCTTAGTTATTCTTAAGTACATAAGGATATTTTGACTGCTATCAATGTGTTTCTTCAGAGTTGGACTAATATCTACTTGTTACATTTACAACGTAAGCTATATTAGACCTTGTACATAGCATTGCATACATGAGGCTATCTATTGCAGAAGCATATAATATTCTGCTCATGTACTTTATGTCTTTAGTTGTTTAGGATTCATCTATTTTGATAGATGAATTTCATGCCTAAAAGGTAGATGTGTCTCTTACAGTCTAACATGTCAAACTTTTTAAGAATCCTTTCTATGTATAGAATTCGAGATAAATCTATCATATTTCTCGCTCTATCTCTATATATACAAATTCCTAAGATATAGGTTGTTTCTCATAAGTCTTTCATGGAGAATGTATTGGATAATCATCATTTCATTATTGACATAACACCTATGTCATTTCATAATAATAGTATGTTATCTATATACAAAATTAGAAAAATTATTACATTCCCACTAACCCTTTTGTAAACACACAGTTTATCCATATTCTTGACGACACCAAACATTTTAGTCGCATTATCGAAACGAATGTTCCTGATCATTGAGGCATGTTCAAGTCTATAAATAGACCTCTGCAATTTACATACTTTGTGACTATCAAATTTGGAGATAAAACCTTTAGGCTGTTTCATGTAGATATCTTCCTCAAGATATCTATTTAGAAAAATTATTTTAACATCCATTATTCATATCTCATAATCATAGTATGCAATAATGGCTAATAAAATCTTGATAGATTTTTGCATAGCTACTGACAAAAAGGTTTCCTCATAATCAATTCCTTACTTTTGAGTGTATTTTTTTGCTAGAAGCCTGGCCTTGTAAGTATCTACTTGGCCATTACTTCCAATCTTTCTTTTGAAGACCCATTTACACCTAATATGAATAATTCCTTCAAGTAGATCATCAAGTGTCAAGCTTTGGTTAGAATGCATAGAATCAATCTCTGATTTCATATATTCAAGCCATTTAGCTGAATCAATGTGTGACATTGCTTCATCATAGCTACTAGGATCATCAATATAATATGCTTCACCCATCAAATAAGATTCAAATTCTTTTTTATTGATTAAAATGTACCTCGCAGGTAAATGAGATACTCTAGTATATCTACACACATTTTTTTTCTCAATAGGCGGTGAATGTTCTCTTATAGGTTATTCCTTTTGAAGTTGATCATTTTATTGTTCAGAAGTTTTATTTACATATGATTCTTCTTCTAATTCTATTTTCCTTGTTGTACTCCCATCTTGAGTGAACTGCTCTTCAAGAAAGGTAGCATGTCTATTGATTGAAATTATTTGATCAAAAAAAAAGAAAAAATAATCCATCGAATCTTTGAGATAACCAATAAAATGACGTTTCTCAGATCGTGGTTCCAACTTTTCTGAAAAACTTTCTTGATAAAAGCTAGACATCCCAAAATCTTTAAATAACCTAAGTTAGGTTATTTACCATACCATACCTCATATGGAATTTTACGGATCGATTTTGAAGAAAATCTTGTATGAATATGTAAAGCGATATGAATAGCATATTCCCACATTGACGTTGGTAAGTCAACATAACTGACCATAGATCGTACCATATCTAATAATGTACGATTCTTATGTTATGATACATCATTATGTTACGGCGTATATAGTGGCGTCGATTGTGATATAATGCCATGTTCCTCGAGAAAATCTTGGAAATCAGTACTTAAGTATTCTCCTATACGATCTGATCATAGAACTTTTAATTCTTTCCTATTTGTTTCTCTACAAATATCTTGGAATTTTTCTAAAGAATCTGATATGTGCTTTATTAAGTACAAATATCCATATCGAGAATAATCATCGATAAAGGTAATGAAGTATTGAAAATCTCCTCTTGCCATTATACTGAATGGACCAAATACATGTAGACATTTCATTTTTATGTATAGTCTGATGATGAGTCTCTTGCGGGGAAACCTCTTGAAAATTGGGAAAATTACAAGATGAGCATCAAAAAATAAAGGAACTCCAAAGAATATATAAAAAAACCAATCGGCCATCACCTATGTCCGGCCTACCTTCTCTCAAATTAGAACAGTTAGACAAACTTACCCTGAAAATCCCAAATTCGACCGGACAAGTCACAACTGTCATTGAATGTTCAGATTGTCAGTTACTAGAAACACGAGATTTGATTGTGATCGGCTAGATATGAAATTCAAATTTAACATATGACCGGACATGTGTTAAAGTGGTCAACGTACGTACAAATTTCTAAAAGCTGAAGTCACTGACTGATTAATGGTTAGCCGAACTTACAATTCAACTTATACATCCGGTCGGATATGTATCGAATGTTGCAATCCATAGTAATGCCAGACAGAGAGGAGACCAAAGAGGGATTATATTCCCCTTCCATTCTCAGATCCCTCCGTTACACTATAAAAAATGGGGCTTTCCCCCCTCAAAAGGCCATCCAAAAATCAATTACCGAGAAACCTCTGCTGAAGTTCTGATATTCTAAAACCCTAGAGAGAAAGAAACAAACACCAATCCTTGGAGTTCCCAGCCTTTTGGTACAAATCCAGTGACAACCTAACATCCATATGTGTTTTATGGAGCTAGGCGACACACAAAGATAGGACATGAGGTCACCCTTTCATTTATGTTTTTTAGAATATTCGGTTAGGCTTCTTCAAAACTAAGCCCAAGGATATACACTTCACATCCTACTTATCTGTATGCACTAGTATCTTTTCTATTATTATATATTATTGTATTACATACTTTTCTGTATCACTTTGTTACTATCGTGATGTGTAGTACTGTCATTTTCTTATTAATTTATGCATGCGTAGTTATTCTATTATGTTGCTTTAGCTATTAATATGCATGTGTTTATATTATTGTGTAAGATAGGGTTAATATATATGTCTTGCTCTGCTTATTGTTTGATCTGTGAAGGGTGTTCGGCCGAACTCATCTGATGTCCAGCCGGACAATTCTGATATCATATTGTAGGATCCCTATGGTATATAGGATGGAAACCCGGATGTAGGTTCCTTAGCTGGTTCCGAATGGATGATAATATGGTCCACACTTGGGATACAACTCCACATACCACTGGGCACAACCATTCCATTTGTTTCATTACCATTATATTAAATGCATGCTCAACATATTGGTTTACTATGTCAATTGCTGGAATTATCGTTATTGCTTATTTACCGTCTTAATTATAAGAACCGTTACCTTTCGCTTCCATTTTACTCATGTAATCATTTTACGACATTATTTTATATATTGCTATTGTGATTCTGTATTTCTGGATTACGCATTACATCCGGCCAGACTTCAAGAAAATCTAGATGGACACTAAAAGTAATTAGAATAACCAACCGACCATGGCCATGTTCAGTTAGGCCTCTTCGACTCCGAGGCCAGGTCCATTAAAGGCTCGCTTTAACCTGTTTAATTACTATCTTATTATTATTGTAATAGTTTATTTTCGCATTTGAAATTTATTGATTTATCGCATTTCATGTTTTCACCATGTTTGCTATTAAAATTGATATTGTGTGTGAATTGCATTATAAGATATGGAGATACCTCATTTGAACCTAAATATTATAATGACATAAGTAAGAGACAAATCTGAACCCAAACAGGTTTAATGTCGGACCTTGCGGGGGGTGTAGTGCTGCTTTAAATCATTCCCAGTGTTTCATATTGGGTAGCGACTCATTTATTCTTCGGTTAGTCCCCATAGGACTATCCGTACTCTCTAAAGGCTGCGAGCCCAACAGTATCATGGTCACCTATATAGGCATAGTGGTAGCTCTGCTTCGCTCTTATATATGGAGACTCCACTAGGGATAGAGAATCGGCCCCATAAAAATACTTTGTAGTATTTATGGCAAGATTGAGGTTAACCATATCTTCATCTTTTGCATACCCTTTTAACCCTGATGGCGGTACATATCGGGAAATCGCTTTCACTTAATGCGGTGAATTATTATAGAATGATAACCATCACTTGTTGGCACATATCCTTGAATATTGGTGGGTCCATTTGGTCAATCGAACTCTTGGGTGGGGAGACCTTTTTATGGACAAGCCGTATCATTGAGTATAAAAAAAATGTGTGTTCATTGGTCAATTGAACTCTTGGGTGGGGAGACCTAGTTATGACCAAGCCTTCGCCAATAAGAGCCTAAGCCTTACCCTTGATAGGCCCACATGAATGCCAATAGTTTTTTCTTTTAAGACTAAGTCTCCCTAATGCTTATGAATGGGCCCTAACCATTTGAAGTATTTTGATCTTTTTACTGTGAGATGTAAACTTGTTGGGTCTTTTCAACTGGGAAAAGTTTGCATTTCATGATAATTGGGCCAAATACTTTGAAATGTCAATGGGCCATTGTATATGTAAAACTTGTTGGGCCTAAAATGTTTAGTTATGATCCAAAAGTACCAAAGCATAAATATGATACCCGTACTGGCTTTCATCCAGAAAGACATGTTTTTGTTTTGATCCATTTGGATATTCCTAAATGTCTGAATCCCATCTCTAAATAATCATGATTACCAAAATCCCAATTCATCATTTTTATACAAAGGTAAGTGGTGTGATATTTTATATCGTACCGCAAGTGTACGGTGTCAAGTTTTAGTATAAATGAGTTTAGAGTGTCGAACCCACAGGGATTGCCTTAACTCGCACTAAGTACTACAATTGATAATTCTAACTTTATTTAGAAAACAAATAATAAAGATTTTAAATAAATAAATAAAATATAAAAACAATAAAATAGGAGGAACTAATACGATAGAGATTCTGGATCCTGATTTCACCTAGCTGTCACCTATGCATTTGTCATGTCAATTAATCCATGTTCAGTTATATTGCTTATAAGTCAAGACTCCTAAAATATCCACTCCCTCTTTCGAGTGCCGAGTGAAAAGATCATCAACTATAGACTTCGATATCTCTATAAAAATCCAATAGTTAACAACTCATTACGCTTTGTGATTCTATATTAACGACTTCAAAGGACTACAGATTCTCTCGAACTCTATAAAATCCTAGGCTATATTCTCTAGATCTATTCAAAATCCCTTCTCTCGAGTGATAGATTCTAAACAGTCATCATCTCAAATTGTGGCCAGCAATCAAGAAGCATTAAACTCAAAAGAATATAAATAAATCAATAAAACTTCATAACAAAATTGACAAACAAGTACAAGGTTCAAGCATAGATTACATCATTCTCCAGAATTAAGGAGTTAGTTCATGATAAAAGATAAAATCAATGATAAACAAGCCATGAATCTAATGGAAATCATTAGAGTTCTAAGAAAGAAATAAGATGATAAAACCCGAATTGAATCTCTTCCTCCTCGGATGTCACAGCTTTTGTCTCCTCTTGTCGCTCTTCAATCCTCTCCTTGGATCTCTAAAAATATTTATTTATGTGTTTTGTGCAGTGTATTAGCCTCCCCTTTTGTTGTTGGATAAACTGTTATATTTATACTGGGGGCTGGGAGTCATTGGGTGTCATTAGGGATCTTACAAACCCTAATAATTAATTCCTAGAACACGTCAGACTCTCCCCGCAGCGCTGTGGCTCTTTAAGTGGGCGCCTGGGCACGTTGGCCTCGGGAAAATGTATGGAAATTGTGTATTCAGAAGGCGCCATGGCGCCTTCCTTTATTTCTTTATTTGGCGCCATGGCACCATTAATTTTCTTCCAATTTAAGGCGCCAAGGCGCCTTTGTTGTTAATCTATTTGGCGCCATGGCGCCTTGGACAATAATAATGATGGCGCCTTGGCGCCTTTGAAAATAATGGGCGCCATGGCGCCATTCCTCTGGAATTTGTATGGGGTTGGTGGCGCCATGGCGCCTATGCTCCCATGCTTGTCCTGTGTTTCCCAAAGTTCCCAAAACACTTGCAATTATTCCCAGATCCATGTATTAATACTCCTACAAATAAAACATAAAATAAACTATGAATAACATTAAATATCTCGAAATATAACAAAACAGTAAGCTAAAAATGCTGTAATAAGTGGGTATAAACCACACTTATCAAATACCCCCAAACTTAAGGTTTTGCTAGTCCCGAACAAAAGATAAAAATAAAAACTGAATTCAAATAAATAATTAAAAATAACTAAATTAACTAAGCCACTTTCGTAGGGATCACGATTGCATTTATCATATGCAACAAGACTTTAAACCCCTAGGCGGCCCTAGTGGACGAGTTATAGTCTCGTGAGGGCTTACAGTGACGATACCCACAAACGTCATTCACACACAATCATGCAAAAAATATAAAAATAACAAAACATAGTCTCGATAGTTGCACATAAAATTATCCTTAAGGAAAGCTTATAGATGAAATTAGAGAACCTTCAAAGTATGCAATTCAGCTCAGATCCAAGTTCCTGAATAATTCATCTAAGCTAGACTCACAGTGTATGTGTGTAAAGGTTCATTCACAGCTTGATTCCTAAGTAATCCAACTCAATGATTTCGTTTAAAAATTAGAATCGATGGGTCAAACCAACGTAGATATCTCAATTAAGCTCTGTAATTGCTTTATTTTGTGCTCAGTATGACATGATTTTTCTTTTCTTTTCTTGTCTCTTTTTGCTTTTCTCATTTTGCACTCATTTTTTTTTCAACTCACCTACCCTTTTAGGTAGCATTTCTCCTCATGGTGGTCCTAATACTCGCCCATGGGTAGCTTCACGCTTATCGGTTATAAGTGGTTTATTTTCTTTCTTTAGAGACATTTTTTCTTTTTAGCTATACCACACTTCATAACACTAGCAAATCAAGATAGATATCTACGCAAACGGTCATTCATCGACATGCAATTTCTTCAACTAGTCACCTTGTCAACTACTTAAGTTTTCACTGCTAAAAACCTAATTTTAAGTGCTTACGAGTCTAACATAGATCAACTATTCAAGGCATCAGATAAAAATAAATCGAGCACTTATCGTTTCTAAAATTTCACCCATAAACAAACAATATCATCACAGGATTTATGATTTACTATCAAAGACTAAAACAAAATTTTTTATTTCAATAAATTTAAACAACTAAATAGCAAGTAAACAACATGCACACACCCCCAAACTTAAAATTTGCATTGTCCTCAATGTAAGATAAATAAAATTTAAAGAACAAGAGTGAGGAACAACACTACCGTGCATGGAGTTGATCAGACTCTCGCTGGTTAGAATTTGGTTGCGCGGGCGTTGTGTGTCTCGTGTTACCTGCATAAATAACATGTAAATTAATAAATAGCACACAATAAAAAAAATAAAAATAAAAATAAAGAAAATAATATTAAAATAAATGCAAGGGTTGCCTCCCCGCTAGCGCTAAGTTTAACGTCTTCAGCCAGACGCAACCACCCAAATGGTGGTCATGGTAGCTTCTTCTTTTGTATCCACTGACTGCTTTGACATGAAAAAGATAGCTTGGCAGGCTGTGGTGATTTATCCATAGATGGTCCCCCAGGATATGTAGATTTTCTCTCAATTGGAAATTCTGGACTGCACATTCGGCGAGTCGTGAGGGACGATACTTGAGCTATCAGTGCACCAACAGGATCTGCCATTACTTCTTTTCAAACTCACCTCGTACGAAAAATATAAAAAAATAAAATAAAATAAAATAAAATAAGAAATAAGAAATAAAAATAAAATAAAACTTAAAACAAAAATAAAGGAAATAAAGAAAATAAGATATAAAAACAAAATAAAAACAAAAACAAAATAAAATTCTAAATTAAAGCTAAGATTACTTGGTAGTAGTATTAATGTGAATTAAACAAACAATCCCCGCAACGGCGCCAAAAACTTGGTGTGATATTTTATATCGTACCGCAAGTGTACGGTGTCAAGTTTTAGTATAAATGAGTTTAGAGTGTCGAACCCACATGGATTGCCTTAACTCGCACTAAGTACTACAATTGATAATCCTAACTTTATTTAGAAAACAAATAATAAAGATTTTAAATAAATAAATAAAATATAAAAACAATAAAATATGATGAACTAATACGATAGAGATTCTGGATCCTGATTTCACCTAGCTGTCACCTATGCATTTGTCATGTCAATTAATCCATGTTCAGTTATATTGTTTATAAGTCAAGACTCCTAAAATATCCACTCCCTCTCTCGAGTACCGAGTGAAAAGATCATCAACTATAGACTTCGATATCTCTATAAAAATCCAATAGTTAACAACTCATTACGCTTTGTGATTCTATATTAACGTCTTCAAAGGACTACAGATTCTCTCGAACTCTATAAAATCCTAGGCTATATTCTCTAGATCTATTCAAAATCCCATCTCTCGAGTGATAGATTCTAAACATTCATCATCTCAAATTGTGGCCAGCAATCAAGAAGCATTAATCTCAAAAGAATATAAATAAATCAATAAAACTTCATAACAAAATTGACAAACAAGTACAAGGTTCAAGCATAGATTACATCATTCTCCAGAATTAAGGAGTTAGTTCATGATAAAAGATAAAATCAATGATAAACAAGCCATGAATCTAATGGAAATCATTAGAGTTCTAAGAAAGAAATAAGATGATAAAACCCGAATTGAATCTATTCCTCCTCAGATGTCACAGCCTTTGTCTCCTCTTGTCGCTCTTCAATCCTCTCCTTGGATCTCTAAAAATATTTATTTATGTGTTTTGTGCAGTGTATTAGCCTCCCCCTTTGTTGTTGGATAAACTGTTATATTTATACTGGGGGCTGGGAGTCATTGGGTGTCATTAGGGATCTTACAAACCCTAATAATTAATTCCTGGAACACGTCAGACTCTCCCCGTAGCGCTGTGGCTCTTTAAGTGGGCGCCTGAGCGCGTTGGCCTCGGGAAAATGTATGGAAATTGTGTATTCAGAAGGCGCCATGGCGCCTTCCTTTATTTTTTATTTGGCGCCATGGCACCATTAATTTTCTTCCAATTTAAGGCGCCAATGCGCCTTTGTTGTTTATCTATTGGCGCCATGGCACCTTGGACAATAATAATGATGGCGCCTTGGCGCCTTTGAAAATAATGGGCGCCATGGCACCCATTCCTCTAGAATTTGTATGGGGTTGGTGGCGCCATGGCGCCTATGCTCCCATGCTTGTCCTGTGTTTCCCAAAGTTCCCAAAACACTTGCAATTATTCCCAGATCCATGTATTAATACTCCTACAAATAAAACATAAAATAAACTATGAATAACATTAAATATCTCGAAATATAACAAAACAGTAAGCTAAAAATGCCGTAATAAGTGGGTATAAACCACACTTATCAGTAAGATCCCCATATTAGGCTGAGTCATTTCTTAAATGAGCATCCTTTGTCTTCTAACGATGGAACGAAACCAAAGTAGCCAAGGTTTACCCTTTAGCATAGGAGAGAATGAGTTTATGTACTCTTCTTAGTGCATAAGCTAAGCAAATCTTGGGAAGATATTGGCTTACCACGTGTGCAAGAGAAAAAAATGTTAGAAGGATGTATGCCGACGATTGAAAATCTCATGCATTTCATGCATCACATGCATACATGCATTATACTAACCCATTTTGGCTGCAACCATCATAATGGGTTAGAGAACGAGACATATTAGTTAAGAAATAACTCAAAATTATAGAAATGTCCAGTATTGACAATTCCTATGTAGACCAGTTATAGACAACTGTGACCAAGATGGTAGAACAATTACATACTTTGGCTGACGCTATAGAAAACTTAATAGCAATGCAATCAGCGCCTCAAGCGGTGGGGGCCTAGACTATTGAGAGTAGACATGAAGGGCCTGAGAATAGGGTGATCGATGAATTCCCTATTTTGGTTGATGACATTGGCCGAATATGTTGCTAGCAATGAAACCAAATCCAAAACAGAGGCTAAGATCCAAAAATTAAAGGAGAAGATGGAGATAGTAACCTAGAAAATAAAGGGTAAACATGAAGATCTGTTAGACTACAATGCAATAGAATTCAATGAACAACTGCCTCATAATTTAAAATACCAAAAATGGTGAAATTCAACAAAAATGGAGATCCGAAAGTACACCTTCGAAGTATCTGTCCTTGATGAGTTCCACTTATTTATCCCAACGTCGGGTTCAGAAGATGTTTGGGATGTCACTAGAAAGAGCACATATGGTATGATATCACAGCTTGGAGCAGAAAGTAAAAGATGATTGGAGGGCATTGGCTGAAGCCTTCTTAAACCAGTACGTCACGGACATGGAGATAGACTTGTCACTCTATGACCTAGAGAACATTAATCAAAAGCCAGAGGAAAGTTTAAAGAATATGTTGATTGCTGGAAAAGCCAACTTCTGAAAATACAGACAAGGACCTCGGAGAATGACCAAATCAAGATGCCAATCAAGGGCACCAAGCCCTCCATTTACAACAAGTTGAGGAAGATGACCTAAATGATTTTTTATTTAGGCAGTTGAGAGAAACTATCATGGACATAGATAAAGAAGAGGTTGAAAACAGAAACTTCTATAGCCAAAACAGGAAGACTACAAATGGACTGTAGGTGTGAAGTATGGTTTACCATTATACCTATGACGTCAGCGACCATGATACTGCTGAGCTCATAGCTCATAGAGAGTACGGATTAGCCCACGGAGGACTAATCAGAGAATAAATGAGTCGTCATCCAGTATAAGAAACTGAGAATGATTTAAGGCTACACTACACCCCTCGCAATATATGACCTTAAACTCATTTTGGTTCGGAATGGTCTCTTATTGATGCCAGTATAATATCTAGACTCAAAAGAGGATCCACATATCTTATAATCCAAAACTCACACACAAACAATTTATATCACATACAAATAATATGACAATCAATGATAATACATGTCTTGCAGCTGCTAAAAGATAAAACAGAATGGATTCGGGGACATGTTTCACTGGCATGGACTCGTGGAGTCCATCCAGAGTTAATGACTTGGCTGGTCAAATTTTAAAATATGTCTAGCCGGACTTACAGAAGTTCTTGGTGGATTTTGCTGCATAACCAGAAATACAGACTCATGCACATAAATAATTACAAATTCAATATCAGATTGGTAATAACCAAAGTAGATAATCAGGCATTAGTAATGATAATAGAGAATCACATGGAAATTATAAATTAAACAGGATAATAATGAAAATAGAAGAAAAACCATGCGCATCGGTTTTGTGTTGGTATGTGGAGTTGTATTCCGAGTGCAAATCATATTATCGTCCATTGGGATTCGTCTATGAAATCTACGTCCGGGTTTCCATCCTATATACCACCAGAAATTGAAGCCAGTTGTAGCCATCACATGGCCAGATTTTCTTTATGATGAATGCATGTCCGGCCGGATATGCAGGTTTTCCGATCGGATATATGGCGTCAACAAAGCAACATAAATTAGATATGGAATTTAAGTTTTTGGTACCCTCAGGTCTTACCTCAAACATTACTCAGATCCGAGAAAATTATTGAAGGTATAGTTTGTTGTTTTGGTTTCTTGCTGGAAGAATCAAAGGTTACCATATGTATGTGTTTCAGAATTTGTATGGTTTACTGGGTGATTGGTTTCTACCAACGTTAGTTGTTCTCTTTTTTTCTATGTTGAATCTAAAAAAAACCCTCCTTATGAGGAACTGAGTTCTTTTATAGTGATAATGTTATGGTGATTAGGGAAATAATCTCTTTGATTAGGAAAGTAATTATTAAGGAAATAGATTATTTAGGAGACTGGTTAAGAATGAAGGTTTGAAGATCAAATGTTTCTATTATTCTAGAAACCCGATACATATCTGACCAGACTTTAAAAAGATTCGGTCGTCCATTATGGTATATATATGGCTGAATATAGTTGATGTCTTGCCAGAGCTTCGTCTTTTTGGGTTATTTTTTTAGGGTTTCTTTCATTTCCAATATTAGTCCTAACAATTTTCCTAAACACTTCAGATGTGTGCTCATAAGAGACTCACCATCGGGCAGTCAAAATGTAATGTCTATAGTTTCTCTCACTTTGGTAGGCTTATGCAGTGCTTAACAATGACAAGTCTATCAAAGTCATGTATGCATTTTTACTTACATGGCTCGTATGACATCACCGAACATATCTGGCTTTATGCTAGTGCTTGTTTATAGATGTTGGTTGATGGATATTAGTTGACAAAGGTAGGCACTTGGGCTCCTGATGTTTTGATCGATTGAGGAGCTTTGACCTCTGTTGTGGTGAGAATGGGAGCTTGGGCCCTCGATGCTTCAATCGGTTTGAGGTGATTTGACCTATGCTGAGATGTGGATGGGCGCTTCGATCAGTTTGAGGTGTTTCGACCTTTGCTGAGATGAAGATAAGCACTTGGGCCCCATATGCTTCGATCGATTTCAGGTGCTTCGACCTCTAAAGAGAGGAAAATGGGCACTCGGGCCTCCGATGCTTTGATTGCTTTGAGATGCTTCGACCTTTGTTGTGATGAAAGTGGGCACCAAAGACCAACATGCTTCGATCGGTTTGAGGTGCTTCAACCTCTAATAAGATGAGAATAACACTTGAGTCTTTGATGCTTCGATCAGTTTGAGGTGCTTCGACCTCTGCTGAGATGAATGGGCACTCGGGCCCTTAATGCTTCAATCGTTTTAAGGTGTTTCGACCTCTACTGAGATGAAAATGGGTACCCGGACCCCCAATGCTTCGATCGATTTGAGGTGCTTCGATCTATGCTGAGATTAAAATAGGCACCCGGGCCCCAAAGTTTCGATCAATTTGAGGTGTTTCAACCTTTGTTGTGATGAAAGTGAGCACTTAGGCTTCCGAGCTCGTAGGATTCCAGCCTTTTTGCCTGCTTGTATGTTCTTTGGGCTTCAGTTTGAGGGGGAAGACCTATCAGTCGCTCTGCACAGTCTCATAGCTAATGACTTCCTTGTAGAGGGGTAATTATTGGCAATTGGTCTGCACTGCTCCTCTTAGTTTACTACCACTTTCTGCGCCTCAATGATCCACTCAGATATAGACTATTTCCTTTTCGTGTTCTTCCTTTTCTTTTTTTGACTTGTCATCCCTTATTAACGTAAATTATACTACATGCTTATGGGCGAGGTTTCGGTACTTTTCATGTTCACCTACTATCTGATGAAAATGAAGATGAAGAAGAAGGTGAACCTCCGACGGACCCAATACCATCTCAAAATGTTTGACGATGGCTTCTTCTTCTCGATGTGGTCCATCTCCTACTGCTACATCTACTTAAAATCCACTACTTCTTCTGGTGTTATGTCCGGTTCAGTGGGTGTCTAGCCGGACCTGATTTACAAAACCTGTAATGATGCTGGAATACTTGAGGTTTGATTTTTTTCCCTAAAGTAGATGTTGTCTTTGACTCTTTTACCCACGGATGCCACTCAAGTAAGTATTCTTAACTGTTCTTTTTTCCTTTTTCCTTGTATTATATACTTATTTATCTTATGCTACAGGTCCTCGTAGACTTCACGGACTATTGCCATCGCCTATCGCAAGCAGCAAAATTCGAGCTAACTCAGCAAAGTTTATCCCATTGGGTACCTATAAAGAAATGTGAGCATCCAAACTCATTTATATGTTTCTAATTATTGCCTCACGTTGGCGAACTGGAGGGGATGAATTTGGGAGTAAAAACAATAATATGGTATGTCTAGCCTTTGGCCTACATCCGCTTCTAGGAGATGGGATGTTCGCACTAATGGCTCCATTCTCAAGACGTGCCACGAGAGCTTGAGCATACGCTTGAGGATGAGGAATCTGAATAGGAGAGAGCCGATAAGAGGGAATCATTAGAATAATGGATATGTTCTTTCTTTTGTTGTAAAAAACTCATTTTGTATGAAAATACTCTTTCATTCATTCTTGTATCCACCATTTTTTTTTTCACAATGCATTATATGAGTACAGAATCAACTATAAGCCTTTGGCCTACATCCGGCTGTAAATAGGGTGAATTGGCCAGATTTTACTACAATGTCCAGCCAGCTATTGAGTGAAAGTCTGGCCGAATTTCCCACAACATCCCGATGGCAGCAGGGTTCCTCCTGAGGTTAGAAATCCAAACCTTACATGGTTTTCTTCCAAACTGTATATATAGGCTTCAACCTTCTTTCTTTGACTATAAAAATTCTTCCACTTTTAATTTTTTTATTCTAGAGACTTTCTGCTTCTCTTAGTGTCACCGTTTAAATCATTCGGCTATTGGTAACATCCACTATTTTGAAATGCATCCGGAAGGCCATTACGTACCTTCGGTCGGACATATTGAACATCTGATTACTGTTTAACTCGTCTGTCTGTCTCTATGACCCGTTTTATGCAAGACCCTATTGTATCACTGATCTGTGAGATTACTAATTGGTTGGCCCCCAGACTTGGCGTAACTTTTCACACTACATTACCTCTATCGAAAGAATGATGGTATAGTTCACCTTAGTCTTGCCATGGATAATACAAAGTAATTTTCCAGAGCCGATTCTCTATCCTAGTAGAGTCGCCATTTGTAAGAGCGGAGACGGGTTTATTGCTATTCCTATGACGTCAGCGACCATGACACTACTGAGCTCGTAGCTCGTAGAGAGTACGGATTGGCCCACGGGGGACTAACTGAAGAATAAAGAAGTCGCCACCCAATATAAGATACTGAGAATGATTTAAGACTACACTATATGGGTTTGAAATGGTCTCTTACTGATGCCTGAATAATATCTAAACTCAAAGAAGGATCCTCATATCTTATAATGCATAAATCACACACAAACAGTTTATATCGCATACAAATAATATCACAATCAAAGATAATACATGTCTTGCAGTAGCTAAAAGATAAAACAAAATGGATTCGAGGGCATGTTTCACTAGCTCGAACCCATAGAGTTAATGACATGGCTGCCTGAATTTAAAGTATGTTTGGCCAGACTTAAAGGTAGTCTGGCCGGATTTCCCTGCATAACCAGAAATACAGGCTCATACACATGAATAATTACAGATTCAATACCAGAGTGGTGGGGCAATAACCAAAGTAGATAATCAGACATTAATAATGATAACATGGAATCACATAGCAATCATATATTAAATAGGATAATAATGAAAACATAAGTGAAACCATGCGCATTGGTTTCGTGGTGGTACGTGGAGTTGTATCCTGAGTGAAAACTATATGTCATCCATTCGGATTCAACTATGAAATATACATCTGGGTTTCCATCCTATATACTACCAGAAATTCGAGGCCGGTTGTAGTCATCACATGGCCAGATTTTCTTTATAACGAATGCATGTTCGATTGGATATGCAGGATGTCCAACCGGATATATGGCGTTAACAAAACTATAGATTTTAGATACAGAGTTTAAGTTTTTGTAACCCTAAAGTCGTACCTCAAGTGTTACTCAGCTCCGAGAACACTGCTTAAGGTCTAGTTTGTCATTTTCGTTACTTGCTGGAAAGAATCAAGTGTTACTATATGTATGCTTTTTAAAATTTGGTATGGTTTACTAAGTGATTGGTTTCCGCCAATATTATTTGTTCTTTTTCTCTTCTTTTTTCTATGTTGAATCCAAAAAAAAACCTGTAGACATTGCATTTTTACACATAGTCCAATGATGAGTCTCGTATGGGAACACCCTGTGAAAGATTGGAAAATTGCAAGGGTGAATGCTGAAAGGGAAAGAAACTCCAGGGAATACAACCAAATGCTAGCCGGACATCACATATGTCATGCCTACCATCTCTCATACCATAATACCCGGCTATGTCAAGTCCCAATATATGATGCGACTGGCAAGAGACGACATAACCATCTCTTTAGCCTCTGAGATACACATGCCATACATGTTCTGAACTAGACAACATGTGCCATTACTCATGAATGAACTTGTAATCTATTTATATCTCTATCTCAACCTAAGATTGAAAACATACGAATACACACATAAATACCATATTTCATACATATACTTTAGAAAAATATTTTTTCCCGATCTCAAACACACTCATTCTTGATTTTATATCAAATAATATGTCAATTATGGAATATAGTCATTGATATCATGTCGCGGTAATCGGGGTGTTATAGGTTGGATATACCCTGAAAATCCTAAATTTGACCGGACATGATATAATTATCATTGAATAAGCAGTTATCATTGTCAGTTACATAAGTTACGAGATCTGAGGATATACAATTAAAATTTAATAGCTGATCAGATATATATATTTCAAAATACATGTCCAGTCAGACATGTATCGATCTGTCATTGAGTGTGAAGATCTTCAGTTACTGGAGTTACGGGCATCATAATTGGTGAATATGTCTGGCTAGACATATATCTTAATATGTACCTCTGGCCTGATATGTGTCGAGTTGTAACTAACGACAGAGGGGAGAGAAGGAAGGGATAGTGTCTTCCTCTTCCATTCTCAGAACCTCTTCCTCTGCTATTGATGATGGTAAATGTATCACTATTTCCCACTCATTTGACCTAATATTTTGTATATATTCTTGAGTTTTGTGAATATTTTGATGTGTTTTGTGGTAGTTCGTAGATAAATAAAGTTTCAAGACTCTCTGGAAGTGATTATGGGCCAAAATAGTGAAAAAGAAAAAAAGATAAAATGGTCATTTCGCACGTCGCGACCGCTAACATGCACCAAAGCTTGCTAACGTGCTGGGGACACTTGTCAAAATCTGAGAAGTTTGCTAAAATGCGTCGTGCTAACGTGCGCCAATCTTGCTAACGTGCGCCGCTAACGTGTCACCATCACATGCTGCCGACAATGCACATTGCCATGTCATCACCACATCAGCACAATTATTGAGTTAATCATCCAAAATGCCACGTCAGTAGATAAGAGAATCAAATCAACCAATCAGGGAGTGCCATGTGGCGCATTGCGACGTGCCCCACCTACCAAGGCCTATAAATTCAGCTTGAAATTTCAGTTGTAGATTCATACTCTACTAAATTCTTTCTTAAGGATTTTAAGAAGTTTGTATCTTGTTTGTTTATTTTAAGTTTTGTAATTAATTTATTTTACTTTTATTCAAACATATTTTCTTTTCTTTACTTTTCAATCTTTACTTTCCACAATTTACTTTTACGAAATGAGGAGGTAACTCCCCCTGCTGGGGTAAAAGGTAAAGCTTTCATTATTGCTAATTAAATTAATCTCTCTTAATTATAATATAATAACTATTTAAAACTTGACTTAACGAGGATACCGTCATATTGGTCGGTTGGTAATTAATAGTAAATAGGTTTTAACCTGACTAAACTGGATACCGCCTGATTGGTAGGTTGATAATTTATTATTAATTTGACTTAATCAGGATACCACCTATATGGATGGTTGGTAATTATCACGCAAAGTTAATATATTATATTAAGAGAGATATCTAAAATAGTAGTAATAAAAGTGGATCATATAACCCCAGTATTTTCTTTTATCGTACTTTTACTTAATTTACTTTTCAACATTTTACTTTTCATCATTTTATTTCCAGTAATTTTTCTTTCAGCATTTACTTTATGTCTTTTATTTTATTTAAGCTTTTACCAGCCCTAAATATGTGTCTAACTAAGTCAGTTATCTGGGGTTGTGATTAAGTCCAATATCACCGGTTTATAAGGGATTAAATTACGGTTTGGGTAATATAAAGGTTTATTTATTGAGCCTTAGTCTTAATGCTTCTTGTTAACTGGCCATTAATAAGATTGATTCGGTAAACTTAAAATGAACTTGGAAAAGAGATTTTAGGTTAAAGACCTTAGACTCAATAGCCCACGATCTTCTTTGAGGATAGATAACCCTTTTAATAAATTTTCTTACAGGATAGGAATATACCTGTTGGGCGAGGGTAGCCATAATTGAAACTTAATCTTAATGAATTCAGATAACTTAATTGAGGTAGGAATAATATTTAGCTGGGTTACACTGGATATTTGTATCTGATCATCGGAAAAGGCTTTTACATAATTTTGTGTTCCAGGTTAATAAACCGATATATTACACAACCATAAGATAACCACTTCATCTTTAAAAATGATATTAGAAAGATTCACAACCCTGGATAGTTTTATAAAATTGAAATTCCTAAATCTACTTCCAAGCAATTTCATTTACTTGTTTTAAGTTTAAAGTCACCATCCAATCAAATAACCATTCCTTTAGATACTTGTAAAAATTTGACTTCATAAATTAATAACAAAAGGTTTTAAGTCCTCGTGGGATCGATACTTTTTATACTACTTGAACGATATGTGCGTTTGTGTTATACGCCAGTCAAGTTTTTGGTGCCATTGCCGGAGACTTATTTATCTTTCACTATTACTTTTGGGGTTAGATACCTTTACTTGTATCTAAGTTCTTTTTACTTATTATTTCTGTTTTCTTGTGATTCAGGTTCTAAAAAACTACATGAGATGAACTAGAAGCTTTGAACTTCGACCGTTTGACCCAGAGATTGAAAGAACCATCAGATAGTTGAGAAGGGAAAGGCAAGAAGGCCAAGACGCACTGATAAAAATGGAACCTGAACCTTTGGAGGTTGTACCACCAATTCCTATTTGAGACAGAACCATTCTGGTGGTTGATGGCCTCATTTCTTGTATTGTACTTCCTCCCTTACCAGTAATTGTGTGTGACATTAAAACATGCATTTAGATGATTAAACAATCAGTTCAGTTTGGGGGGAATGCAACCGAAGATCCTAATGCCCATAGTAGCAACTTCTTGAAAGTTTGTTGTACTTTCAATTACATCTGAGCAGCTGAAGAAGCAATGAGACTGTGATTTTTTCCATATTCCCTGAAAGACAGAGCCAAAGCTTGGCTACATTCACTACCAGCAGGTTCCATCACAACTTGGAATACTTTAGCCACAAAATTCCTTGTAAAGTACTTTCCACCAGCTAGAACTGTAAAGTTCAGGAATGACATCACATACTTCATGCAACAAGATTCAGAATCCCTTTACGAAGCCTGGGAAAGGTACAAAGATCTACTCTGGAAATGTCCCCATCATGAGATTGTAAAATGGCTACAAGTCCAAACCTTTTACAATGGACTTTCTGGAATAATGAGAACCACAATTGACGCTGTTGCTGGAGGAACTTTAATGGTAAAAAGAGAAGATCAAGCCTGGGACTTAATTGAAGAAATGGCCAACAACAACTCTTTATGGCCAACAGAAAGGAGCTTGATCCAACAAATCGCTGGAATTTATGAAGTTGGAGCCAACATTGCCGTAAATGCCAAGCTGGATCAGATATGTAAATTCATGGAAACTCTCAGCATGCAAGGTAATACTGGATCCACAAGTTCACCATATGGAGGAGCAACAAAGACAAACCAACTTGAAGAAAATGTGAATTATGTCAACAATTTCAGCAGACAGGGAAACAATCCATATTCCAACACCTACAACCCTATGTGGAGGAATCATCCCAATTTTTCATGGAGCGACAATTCAGGGCAAAGGAACTATCCACCACCCAAATTCCAACAACAAAAGAACAAAGGCCAGGAGCATGAAAAAGAACCAGGAATAATGAAAGTGATGTCTCAGTTAAAAAAAATATGATGCTATGTTTCAAAGCCAATCTGTTTCTATCAAAGCACTGGAGAATCAAATTGGACAACTGGCCAATGCTCATAGTTATAGACCACCAGAAAACCTTTCTGGCAACACAGAACCAAATCCAAAGAACCGAGGGATGGAGCAATGTCAAGCCATTACTTTGAAAAACGGTACTGAAATCAACAAAGATGTTGGAATCAAGGCAAAAATTGAAGAAGTCCCTAAAGAAGCAGTTCCATAGATGGAGGAAAAAGAAACAAAGGAAAAAGATCAAGAAAAATTCACTTCACCTCAACCTTTTCCTCAGCGTTTTCAGAAAAATAAATTGGACAAGCGGTTTGCTCTATTCTTGGACGTGTTCAAAAAACGGCATATAAACATTCCATTTGCTGAATCTTTGGAAGAAATGCCCAGCTATGTCAAATTCATGAAAGACATTCTTTCATGAAAGAGAAGATTGGGAGATTACGAGACAATAGCTGATGAGAACCTGCCTGGAGCTAAGCCTGACAAACCCACACAAGATTGAAATCGTTCCCAAGAAAAACTTAGACAGTTTAGATAAAAACTCTAAACCTCTGAAGAACAAGCAACGGAAACCTAGAGTGTTAATAGTGGCGCCACAAAGGGTCATCAGTCATTTGATAAGTCAAAACCAGTGAAGAAAAAATTGAGGGTTTCTCAATGCTCACAAAAATTGATATAAAATTTTATTGAAATATAGTTGTTAAACATAACCAAAAAGTTAGCCTTTTATAAGGAGGCTGCAACCAAAACCCTAACCCACAAGGATAAAAGACGAAACTACCCACACGCCAACAGGCGCGTATCCTAAAACTAAACTAAGATATCCCCACGTGCAAACCCTTGCACGCTTAATCTAATTCCCAAACATAAAATAATGATCTAAAGAAAACACTCAAACATAAATAAAGGGTCGAAATAAAACAAATGTCAAGCCCTAAATAAATAAATAAAAACTGTCAAATAACCACAATAAAATAGGCCTAAGTAGCTCGTTGCTCTACGGCCTGAAGAAGGTTCACCATCTTGGGTTCGTCCAACTTCAAGTCCATGCTCAATGAAGTAGAAGTGTGGGAATAGTCAAATACAATCTTCTATATGAATCCATGCATAGCTTCATGGATCTTCTTAACTCGAGACCTCGTGATTGGATCCTCTGGAACTTGTACTGGTGTGGTCCATCCTCCATCGTGGGCTGCATGCTGGACCTCATCAGTAGCATTGATGGAAGAATGCAGTGCCATCATTCAAAGGAAAATTCCCCCGAAATTGAAAGATCCTGGCAGTTTCACTGTCTCATGCACCATTGGAGAACATTATATCGGTAAGGCTTTATGTGATTCAGGTGCAAATGTTAATTGATTCATTTTTCTATTTACAGGAAACTGCAAATTGGAGAAGCAATGCCCACCTCAGTTTCTTTGAAACTTGCTAATCGGACGCTTGCATTTCCGAGAGGAGTAATTGAAAATGTGATGGTAAAATTCGATAAACTCATTCTCCCAGCAGATTTCATTATCCTTGACATAGAAGAAGACAATGATGTTCTTATCATCCTTGGGAGACCATTCTTGGCTATAGGTCGAATTGTTATTGATGTATAAAAAGGAGAACAAACCATGAAAGTGCAGGACCAAGAAGTTACCTTCAATGTTTTCAAAGCCATGAAATTCCCTACTGATGAAAAGGAGGAGGAATGTTTCAGAATTGATGTTATTGATAGTATCATTCAGGATACTGATACAATTCCCACGGACAAACTTGAAGCTTGCCTCACCAACAAGACTGATAGCGAGCTAGATGCTGAAATTCTGGAATGTATCAACTATCTTGACAAGCCCTTTCATTTCAAATCGACACCACAAGTGGAAAGTCTGGAATTATGGAAGAAAGAGCGACTCAAGCCTTCGATTGAAGAACCACCATAGTTGGAGCTAAAGTTACTTCCGAGCCATCTCAGATATGCATTCTTGGGAAACTCTTCTGAATTACCTGTGATTATTTCTTCTTCACTAACATTGGAGCATGAAGAAAAGTTACTAAGAGTGTTACGAGAACACAAGAAAGCCATTGGCTGGACTATAGTAGACATTTGAGGCATTAGTCCATCATTTTACATGCACAAAATCTTGATGAATGACGAGTACAAACCCACAGTGGAGCATCAACGGAGATTAAATCCAATCATGAAGGAGGTCATGAAGAACTAAATTATCAAATGGTTGGATGCTGACATCATTTACCCTATCTCTGATAGCACTTGGGTAAATCCTATACAATGCATACCGAAGAAATGAGGAATTACTGTAGTCACAAATGAAAAGAACGAGCTAATTCCAACAAGAACTGTGACTGGATGGAGAGCATGCATGGACTACCAGAAGCTGAATAAAGCAACAAGGAAAGATAATTTTTCGTTGTCATTCATTGACCAGATGCTGGACAGACTGGCGAGATATGACTTCTATTACTTTCTGGATGGATATTCGGGGTACAATCAGATTGCCATCGCCCCAGAAGGTCAGGAGAAAACAACTTTTACATGTCTATATGGTACTTTACTTTCCGCAATATGCCATTTGGACTATGTAATGCCCCTGCTACATTTCAACGTTGCATGATGGACATTTTCTCAGACATGCTAGAACAAAGTATGGAGGTTTTCATGGATGATTTCACTATGTTCAGAGATTCTTTCAACCAGTGCTTGCAAAATCTGGAACAGGTGTTACAAAGATGCGAATATGCCAACTTGGTACTCAACGGGGAGAAATGCCACTTCAAGGTGCAGGAATGCATCATCCTAGGACATCAGATCTCACAAAAGGGGATCGAGGTAGACAAAGTAAAGATGGAGACAATTGAAAAACTACCTCTTCCAACATCTGTCAAAGGGATTCGGAGTTTTCTCGGACATGTTGGCTTTTACAGGAGATTTATCAAAGACTTCTCAAAGATTGCAAAACATATTTACAATCTTCTAGAGAAGGATGTGCCTTTCGACTTCACCAAAGAATTCAATGAAGCTTTTTAGATCTTAAAACAGAAGCTGGTCTCTGCCCCACTACAGTAGCACCAGACTGGACCCTTCCATTTCAAAGATGTGTGATGCCGGAGATTTTGCTATAGATGCAGTTTTGGGACAACGCAAAGCAAAAATTTTCCACACCATTTACTACTCCAGCAGAACTCTGAATGAAGCTCAACTCAACTACACAACCACTGAAAAAGAGTTGCTCGCAGTTGTGTTCTCTTTTGATAAATTTTGCTCATATTTGCTAGGTCCCAAAATGGTGGCCTACACAGATCATTCAGCAATCAAATATCTGATAGCGAAGAAAGATGCTAAACCCAGATTGATCCGTTAGATACTTCTACTGTAAGAATTTGACGTAGAGATATGAGACAGGAAAGAGACAGAAAACCAAATGGCAGATCATTTATCGAGGCTCGAGAATGGAGAAACAGCTAGAAAAGAACTGAAAATCAAAGAAACTTTTCCAGATGAACAGTTATTTGACATGAAACAATAGGAAGTCCCTTGGTATACTGACTATGTCAACTACATAGTATCAAGAAAATGACTGATGGAATGGAAAACTCAGTAAGGGAAGAAATTCTTCAAGGAAGTCAAGCATTATGTCTAGGATTAGCCGTACTTGTTCAAACGTTGTGTTGCTCAATTATTGAGGTGTTGTGTTCCACATGATGAGGCCAACAGTGTTCTGCAACATTGTTATTCATCACCATATGACGGACACTTCAGTGGAAATAAAACTGCAGCCAAATTCCTACAATCAGGTTTGTTCTGGCACACTCTTTTTAAAGATGCTTATTTATTTGCTCTTCAACGTGATAGGTGCCAGAGAACGGTGAATATTTCAAGGTTAAATGAAGGACCTCTGCAAAACATTCTGGAAGTTGAGATATTTGATGTATGAGGGATTTATTTTATAGGACCTTTTGTTCCATCATTTGGAAACCCATACATACTAGTTGCAGTAGACTACGTCTCCAAATGGATTGAAGCAATTGCACTACAATCAAACGATTCAAAAGTGGTTACCAAATTCCTTAAAAAGAATATTTTCACTCGCTTCGGAACACCTCGGGCGATTATCAGCGATGGTGGCACATATTTCTCCAACACATATTTTGATGCACTCCTATCAAATATATGGAGTTACTCATAAGATTGCCACAGCCTACCATCGACAGTCAAATGGACAGGTTGAAGTTTCAAACAGAGAGATCAAAAGAATCTTGGAGAGAACCGTTGAATCAATAAATAATGAATGGTCTGAAAAATTGGATGATGTATTATGGCCCTACCAGACAGCTTACAAGACACCCATTGGTATGTCCCTATATCAATTGGTGTTTGGGAAAGTGTGCCATCTGCTAGTTGAGCTTGAACACATGGCGTATTGGGCACTGAAGAAGTTGAATCTTCATCTACAAGTTGCAGGAGAGAAACGACTCCACCAACTCAATGAATTGGAGGAATTGTACCTACAGGCTTATGAGAATGCCAAACTGTACAAGAAAAGACGAAGAAATGGCATGATAAAATATAGTACGTAGACAATTAGAGCCAGAACAACATGCATTGTTATATAATTCACGGCTGAAATCCAAGTGGTTAGGTCCATTTGTGATTACTCAGGTGTTACTCTACGGAGTTGTTGAGATATACAATCCCAAGTCAAACAACACATTCAAAGTTAACAGCCAGCGTATCAAGCACTACTGGGGAGAATCAATTGAGAGACAAAAAGAAAGTGTCACACTTTCAGATCCAGAGCAGTCATGTCTAGCTGGCGACGTTAAACTTAGCGCTAGCTGGGAGGCAACCCAAGAAATTTGTTTGTATATATTGTGATTTGGTGTGTTTGATTTTTGTGTGTTAGTTTTTGTAGGTAAAGTCACATTTCAGGATGGAAAAAGTTCTCGCAAATCTTCACAATCAATTTCCTTTTCTCTCTCAAAATTCTCTAATGAAAGTCTACAAAGCTCACTTGGATGGATGAGACTACTGATGATTAAAGGTATTCCTAATGACATTCATTGGATTATTGAAGCACATGTCCGATTGGCAGGTGAGTCCTCTGACTCTTTTATTTCACATCTGTCTAGTTTAAGAAGAAGCACATATGCTAAAAATAGAAGAGCTAAAATAATGGGTGTATGTTATAAATATGCTCGTATGTTTTGTGATACTCGTTGTCGTTCTTTAGGAATGATGTCTGATAACCGTGAAGATAAGATTAATTTCATTAGGGATGGCTTGAGTAAGGAGTCTTTGGATGATATATCTAAGACTCTTGAGACACATCCCAGTGGATATGTGTATCATGAAATTCGTATGTTATATGCACAATTCATAAAATAAAGACAACATTATAGTCTCAGGAATCTGACTCTAAAAGACCCTATTTTCCAATTTATAAGAAAATTGGATGGGAAGCTTGTCTCTGACACGTAGACGTCAATCAAGCTATTACTTACCTGTAAATATTATATCTCTTTGTCTTTTCCTAATAATTGTGATTTTTTTTTATTATTTTCTTTTATTTTCTCTGACAAGATCCAGAATTTTTGACCTTTCACGATTTATTTTACTGTTTAACTAATGATTGTCATTTGGCAGGAACTAGTGCTATTATTTTTACTCACCCATTTCAGGTGTTATAAATTCAACTCATCATTGCACTTTTGAAGGTATTCTGATAAAAATGGAAGCCACTTCAAAAAGACGAGTTGAAAATATTTGTGTGTTTTAGGGTACTAGTGCTGGTACTAAACCAATATACGTAGCAGCATCACAAGAATTGGGTCGAGTCTTTGTTGAAAAGAATATGCACCTAGTATATGGCGGTGGCAATCTTGGACTAATGGGGATTGTTTCAAAGGTCGTATAGGATGGAGGCAGTCAAGTTTTGGGAATCATCCCAAAACCCTTGGCGGAGGCGAATCTGATAGGACCATCAAATGGAGAGGAACTGATCGTGCCATGTATGTTTAAACGACTGGTGGAAATGATTAACTGTGTTGATGCTTTTATTACTTTACCAGGTGGCTTGGGCACAATAAAGAAGATCTTTATAATATTATCTTGGGCGAACTTGAACATACACCAGAAACCAATTGGATTATTTAACGCTGATGGATTCTATGATTTTCTTTGTGTATTTCTTGATGATGCCCGGAGAAATGGGTTCGTGTCAAAACCTTTAAAAGAACTCCTCTTTACTGCCAGAACTGCCCCATATTTAATTGACCAATCTTAACCTTTAAACCACAAATTGGCCCTATTCTTTCCAAGATAAAATGGTCTGATAATGATCGTGTTAAAAAACGTTGGATAAATCTGGATCTTAACCTTTAATTTTCCTTTTAGATGTAGAATTTCAGCTAACCAGGTACTATTTTCTAAACATTTTTTCTACTTTTTAAGACATTGGGGATAATGTCTCATTTAAGTTTGGGGGAGGGGAATAGTTGACTAGTATATTGTTTTTATGTTGTTTTTATTTTAAGTTCGAAATTTTCGAAAAAAATTGAAAAATTTTCAAAAATTACAAAAATATTTTGTGTTTTTTTATAATGTTTTTAATTACAAAAATTGAAATTGGAACAAGTTAATTTTTATTTATTTCCTTTTGAGTTATTTAACTGTGAATTCTCCATAAAACTGACCAAAATGGATCTTCATATGCTCAGTTGACAGGTATTATCGACGTGCATGGTAACATATGGACATGAGTTGTAATTGACAAGTTTCTAATATTCAGTGCTCTAGTTTAATTGGAGGAAGCATCTCAAAAAAATGATTGGATAAAAAAAAGTCTGAGATCCGAGTTATTAAGCCTGTAAGGTGTTTTAACACCTAGTGTCCTAAAACCAACTGGTTTGGAAGTCACTGGCCCAAAGCTCGCTACATAGATCGAAGATGTTGTAAAAATATATATCTGAAGTCTGAGTAATTAAGTCCGCAGGGTTGTCTTAACACCTAGTGCCCTAAAACCAACTGGTTTTGGAGTCACTGGCCCAAAGATCGCTACATAGATCGAAGATGTTGCAAAAATATATATTGTATATAAATAAAATCAAAAATCAAGAAAAAAATCAGAAAAATTAGAAAAAAAATTATTCCATTGCTTAAAAAAGATGTGAATTCTGATATAACTTTAGGACAAAAATATTACTCTCTTCTCAACTGCACTTATGACTATTGTAAAAAAAAAGTTGATTAATATTTTGTTAGTTGTGTATATGGAGAATGGTAAAAAAAAAAGGAGAATTTACTTATTTGGTAATTTAGAAAGAAAGAAAACAACTATTAACTTAGATTAGAAGTTTCATCTGTTTAATCACTAACTTCTTTATTCTCTTTTCTCTTGTCTTTTTGTTTTTGTGTGTATTAGTTTTACTTTCTTTTTACTTTTATCAAGTATTTATGGGTATCATTGTTGTAAGCCCTCACGAGACTACAACTCGTCCACTAGGGAAACCTAGGGATTTAAAGGCTTGTTGCATATGCTAAATGCAATCATGATCCCTACGAAAGTGGCTTAGTTTAATTTTTTTTAAAGATGTTTATGTTATTGTATCTTGTTGTTTTGCTCGATGACTAGGAAAATGTTAGGTTTGGGGGTGTGATAAGTGGTAAATATATCATTATTTCCCACTCATTTGACATAATATTTTATATAGATTCTTGAGTTTTGTGAATATTTTGATGTGTTATGTGGTATTTTGTAGATAAATAAAGTTTCAAGACTCTCTGGAAGTGATTCTGGGCCAAAATAGTGAAAAAGGAAAAAAAAAAGGCAAAATAGTCATTTTGAACGTCGTGACACGAACAGCGCATCGCTACTGCTAACGTGCACTGACCGGTGCGTAATCACACGCGTATAACGTAAGCGCATGTATCGTTCAAGTAGTATAAAAATATCGATCACACGAGGACTTAATTCCTACTATTGTATTAATTATTGAATCTATTTATTTACAAGTATCTAATCAGATGGAGAAGAGAATGATTGCTTGGTTTGTTGGTTGAATGTGGATTTGCTAAATAAATAAATAAAAACTCAAAAGAAAAGACTAAGGAAAATAAATAAAAGAAACAAAAATCTAGGGTTGTGATTCCACATAATATTATTAGAAATATGAATTGATTCTCTAATATATGTGTAATAAATTAGTTTGCTAACCTGGAACACGAAGATATGCAAAAGCCTCTTCCGATGGTCAGATGCAAATACCCAAAATAACCCTATTAATCATATTCCTATGTTAATCAAGTTACCTGAATTCATTAAGTTCAAGTTCCAATTATGGCTACCCCCGCCCGACAGGTATATTCCCATCATGTAAGGAAATTTATTAAAGGGTTATCTATCCTCAAGGAAGATTGTGAGCTATTGAATCTAAGGCTGAAACCTAAAATCCCCTTTCTAAGTTCATTTTAAGTTTACCACATCAATCTTATTGGTGATCAGGCAACAAGAAGCATTAAGCTTAAGACTCAATAAACAAACTAAAAATTACCCATAAAAAGAAAATCAATTATTAAGTGTGTGAATATTGTGTTTCATCACTTCCCTAGAATAAAAATAAAATGATGGGGGTTAGGGGATCCACTTTTACAACTTCTAATTTAGAAATCTCTTTTATTATAATATGGAATTTATCAGTGATATTACCAACCGACCATATAGGCGGTATCCTCATTAAGTCAGATTTTCAATTAAGTCCAACCAGCCATAAAAACGGTATCATTATTTGTCCATAAACCAGCCATATAGGCGGTGTCACGTTATGTCAAATAAATAAAACCAGCCATTAAGGCGGCAAACCTTTTAGTTTGAATTATAATTTTCATATTATAATTAAGGGAGATTAATCTAATTTAAAATAATAAAAGCTTCACCCATCCCCCATTGGAAATCTAACTACTAAACATAAAAGAAAATAGAAGAAAAAGAAATTATTACTATTACTGAAAATAAAAATGCATAAATTAAATACTGAAAATAAATTCAAACAAGATGCAATCCTTAAATTCCTTACAAAAACCTAAGGAAAGCATGAGAATTACAAATGAAATGGCTTGGTATTTATAGGAAAATCTAAAGGCTTCTACCAATTTCTCCACCAATTGCTCCACCAAACACTCCACCAAACACTCCACCAAATCCTCCACCAAACACTACACCAAACATGCCACAAGACACTCCACAAAATACTCCACCAAACATGCAAGCATGTTTTGTGGAAGTTTGACAATTATAAATTGTCATTTTCCATTTTTTTATTTTATTTGATAATGACTTTAGTAATTACACAAAATACATTGGATTATTCGTTAATTTCAGTCTTGAAATCTTCGGAATTAGAAAATATTTAACTTTCAAAGTTGTAGATATTTGAGTCTTCTTTAATCTGCAACTTGAATCAGCTCAATCGGATATCGGATGAAAAGTTATGGCCAAAATACGAAACATGCGCAAAATTGGAATTTAGGACTGCACTTCGTGACGCGTATAGTAAAATTTCTTTTTTGACCTTTTTTCCTCCGGATTTCATCGTTTTAGCCCCGAGTTGATTCCATTAAGTCCCAATATTATTTTATCTGTAAAATAAATAAAAACACATCAAAACGTTCATAAAACTCGAGAAACTATACAAAATATTAGGTTAAATGAGTGGGAAATAGTGATATAATTACCACTCATCACACCCCCAAACCTAATATTTTGCTAGTCCTCGAGCAAAACAACAAAATAAAATAACATAAACATCTTTAAAATAAAATTAAACTAAGCCACTTTCATAGGATCACGGTTGCATTTAGCATATGCAACAAGTCTTTAAACCCCTAGGTGTCCCTAGTGGACGAGTTGTAGTCTCGTGAAGGTTTACAGCAACGATACCCACAAACGTTTGATAAAAGTAAAAAGATAGTAAAACTAATGCGCACAAAAGCAAAAAGACAAGAGAAAAGAGAATAAAGAAGTTGGTGACTAAACACGTGAAACTTCTACTCCAAGTTAGTAGTTGTTTTCTTTCTTTCTAAATTACCGAATAAGTAAATTCTCCGATTATTTTTACCATTCTTCATATACACAACCAACAAAATATTAATCAACTCATTTTGCCCACAATAGTCACAAGTGTAGTTGAGAAGAGAGTAATATTTTTGTCCTAAAGTTTTATCAGAATTCACACCTTTGTAGCAATGGAATAATTTTTTTTTTTGATTTTTTTGATTTTTTTTCTTTGATTTTTGATTTTTTTTTATTTATATACAATATCTTCCGTCTATGTAGCGAGCTTTAGGCCAGTGGCTCCCAAACCAGTTGGCTTTAGGGCACTAGGTGTTAAGACACCCCTGCGGACTTAATTACTCAGACTTCAGATATAAATATATTTTACAACATCTTCGATCCGTGTAGCGAGCTTTAGGCCAATGACTCCCAAACCAGTTGGTTTTAGAGCACTAGGTATTAAAACACCCCTACGGACTTAATAACTCGGATCTCAGACGTTTTTTTTTCACACTTTTTTTTTACTCCATTGCCATTTATAGATTCTTCCTCCAATTAAACTAGAGCACTGAATATTACAAACTTTTCAATTACAGCTCATGTCTGTATGTTACCATGTATGTTGATAATACCTATCAACTGAGCATATGGAGATTCATTTTAGTCAGTTTTATGAAGAATTCACAAATAAATAATTAAAAAGTAAATAAACAAAAATTTACTGTTTCGAAAATAGGTTTGAGATACGTCTCAGGAATGGAAATTCCTTACACAGCTATCTCATACTAATTTCACCTGATTAATCAAGTTAAAAACAAAAACACAAAATATCTTTTTTTGATTTTTTGTAAATTTTTTCAATTTTTTTCGTATTTTATTTTAGACTAAAAATCTAATAAAAATAACACAAAATAAACAAGATACTAATCAACTATTCCATCCCCTAACCTAAATGAGACATTGTCTCCAATGTCTAAAACGTAGAAGAAGAGTTTAGAAGATCATACCTGGTTAACTGAAATTCTATGAAAAAAAATTACCGATTAAGATCTATGTCCAATTTACGCTTCTTACCACGATCGCTTTTGGACTAGTTCAACTTAGAAAGAATGGGGTCAATTTTTGGTTCAAATGATAAGATTTGGTCAATTAATTCCTCGGCCTTTGTTGCAGTTAGGAAGATTTCTAGTACTGATTTTGTGACAAACTCATGTCTTTTGGCTTCCGCAAGAAATACAAACAGAAAATCGAAAAAATGTTCAATGTTGAGTAATCCAATGGGCTTCCAATGAATATTCAAGTGCGCCCATGATGCCACTATGAATATTTCTTCAAACGTTCTGAGCCCGCCTAGTAAAATAATAAATGCATCAGCAGTATTGACCATTTCAAGGAGTTGTTCAGACATCCCCGAACAATGCGTTCATCTCCATTTGTTTTTCCGATTATGTGTTCGTTCGCCAAAGTTTTTGGAATGATTCCCGAAACGTGACCGCCACCCTCCTGAACGGCTTTTGAAATACTTACTATCAATCCAAGATTGCCACCGCCATATACTAGATGCATATTTCATTCTGCTGTGACTCTCCCCAATTTCTTTGCAGCCTCAATGAATTCTGATTTATTACCAGAATTGGATCCACTGAAAACACAAATTCACTTGACTCACTGCTGTGAATTTGCTTCCATTTTCTCTTTCCTATTTGGATGTATATCTGGATGTGTCGAAGAGAGAAATGTAGAGCTGAATTTATAGAACCTGAAAATGGGTGAGTAATAGTAGCACTAGTACCTGCAAAATGACAATTATTAGATGAACGTTAAAATAAACCGTAAAAAGTCAAAAAGTATAGATCTTATCTACGAAAATAAAAGAAAATAACAAAAGAAAAGCAAATCAAAGCAATTATTAAGGCAACAGAATTATGTACTCAATACGCCACTCGCTTAGTATAAATTCATTAGGATGCGTCTCAAGAATCCATTCCTTACTCAGCCATCACTAATGACTTAAATCTCATCTTTGTGATTGACAAACACCATTTCCTTCTGTCTTAAAATGCCCTGCTTGTGCTTTTCCCTACAAAAAAAACATACAAAATTAAAAACTCTACAACATGGTATACACAAAATATGAAAACAAAAATTACAACAAAGTGCATGGGTTGCCTCCCTGCTAGCACTAAATTTTTCGTCTTCAGCCAGACTTGATTGAAATCCATCTGTCAAGGAGGTTTCAGCGTAGTTTTGGATGTCTGATTAAAGACATTCCCATGAGCGTTGCTTTTGAAGGTCTCTTCCAACGGCAAAAAGAATTTTGTCTCATTCAGTGCTTGTGACACCTTCTTAAACTTTGTTGCTCCAGTGGTTTCTGAAAAGAAAGAAAGAAAATCAGGAGGTCTCGTATGGTGCTTGACTTTGAATGGAAGTTCCATTCTTTGGGCGATATTTCTAAATTGTACTCCCCAAAACAGTGATGTTTCGCCTAAATGCTCTAAATCTTCAATAAAGTTAGACATTTGCTCCTCCATTTGCTCTGCTTCTTCCTCCATCTTTTCTTCACAAATGTATTTTAGGATTTCCGCATTCAATTCTTCATCTGTCATCTGTGAAATGCATGCTCCATAAGTGTCAACCTGAGGATGTAAAGAGATTTTAGATTTTAGGTCTTCATCCTCTGATATGACTGGCTCAGGTAGATCTTCTTCAAACATTTGTGCAATGAACACTCCAAGATCATCATTTTGAGGATACATAATTCCATCCTCATTTGTTGGTGTAGTTGGTACTAACAGCTCAGCTTCTTCATCCTTATCAGAGTCTGAATAATAAAAATCAAACAGAGACTATGCTGGTTTTGGCTCCTGAACTGATACCTCTAGTTCCTGATACTGCTCATCCTCATCCTCTGCTAAAGTGTCATCGTGAAATATTTGATACTTGAAGGCTTCATCAGTGTCATCTGAAAATGGTCCTTGAGGTATGTAGCTCTGGTTTTCTGTTAATTGTCTCATTTGATCTGTCAATCTCTGAATGGATGCTGATTGTCTCTGAATACTTTTGAATTGATTTTGGACTGATTCAAGCATTGTATCCAACTTTTCATCTTGTTTCTTGAACCAATCTTTGGAATTTCAATCATCTGATCTTCCTCTGATGGTTCTGGTTCTTGATGAAGATCAAAGGTGGATGGTGGATAAGATGGAAAGTATGATGGTTCTTCGTACCTTGAATGATTCCAATAATTCTGCCACTCCGAAAGGTATATACATTGATCGCTCTGGTGGTTACCATTACATATTACACATCTCCCCATTTTGATCAATTGAGCAAATGTAGAATTGATTGGTTCTGACATCCAATGATAATTATTGGGCTGGACAACAGGCCTCAGAAAACCAGACTGTTGCTCCCAGATTTGGGGTGTATCTTCTTCTAGTAAAGCTCGTGATCTCTCAATCTCCCAAAAATGTTCCATTTTTCGACCACCTGAAAACAAAAGAAAGAAAACAAAATACAGATAAAAATAAAGAAAATTAAATACAAGTAAATTAGATAGCTTCAAAATTAATAACTCAAGAAAATAAGTCCTCGGCAACGGCGCCAAAAACTTGACCTGTGCGTAATCACACGCGTATAACGCAAGCGCACGTATCGTTCAAGTAGTATAAAAATATCGATCCCACGAGGACTTAATTCCTACTATTGTTATTAATTATTGAATATATTTATTTACAAGTATCTAATCAGAGGGAGAAGAGAATGATTACTTGGTTTGTTGGTTGAATGTGGATTTGCTAAATAATAAATAAAAACTCAAAAGAAAATACTAAGGAATTAAAATAAAAACAAAAAAAATCTAGGGTTGTGATTCCACATAATATTATTAGAAATATGAATTGATTCTCTAATATATGTGTAATAAATTAGTTTGCTAACCTGGAACACGAAGATATGCAAAAGCCTCTTCCGATGGTCAGATGTAAATACCCAAAATAACCATATTAACATATTCCTATGTATAAATAATTACCATGTTAAAAAGCACTGAATCATTAAGTTTCAAGTTCCAATGGCTATCCCACCACCCAACCCGACAGGTATATTCCTATCATCTATATTCCCACCCGACAGGTATATTCCTATCTATCCTCAAGGAAGATCGTGAGCTATTGAATCTAGGCTGAAACCTAAAATCCTTTTCCAAGTTCATTTTAAGTTTACCACATCAATCTTATTGGTGATCAGGCAACAAGAAGCATTAAGCTTAAGACTCAATAAACAAACTAAAAAATTACCCATAAAAAGAAATCAATTATTAAGTGTGTGTGAATATTGTGTTTCACCACTTCCCTAGAATAAAATAAAATGGTGGGGGTTAGGGGATCCACCTTTACAACTTCTAATTTAGAAATCACTTTTATTATAATATGGAATTTGTCAGTGATATTACCAATCGACCATATAGGCGGTATCCTCATTAAGTCAGATTTCCAATTAAGTCCAACCAACCATAAAGGCGGTATCATTATTTGTCCATAAACCAGCCATATAGGCGGTAATCATCTGTCACCTAAAGACCGGCCATATAGGCGGTGTCACATTATGTCAAATAAATAAAACCAGCCATTAAGGCGGTAAACCTTTTAGTTTGAATTATAATTTCCATATTATAATTAAGGGAGATTAATCTAATTTAAAAATATAAAAGCTTCACCCATCCCCCATCAGAAATCTAACTACTAACATAAAAGAAAAGAGAGAAAAAGAAACTATTACTATTACTGAAAATAAAAATGCATAAATTAACAACTGAAAATAAAAACAAACAAGATGCAATCCTTAAATTCCTTACAAAAACCTAAGGAAAGCATGAGAATTACAAATGAAATGGCTTGGTATTTATAGGAAAATCTAAAGGCTTCCACCAATTTCTCCACCAATTGCTCCACCAAACACTCCACCAAATCCTCCACCAAACACTCCACCAAACATGCCACAAGACACTCCACAAAACACTCCACCAAACATGCAAGCATGTTTTGTGGAAGTTTGACAATTATAAATTGTCATTTTCCATTTTTTTTATTTTTTTTTTGACAATGACTTTAGTAATTACACAAAATACATTGGATTATTCATTAATTTCAGTTTTGAAATCTTCGGAATTAGAAAATATTTAAACTTTCAAAGTTGTAGATATTTGAGTCTTCTTTAATCTACAACTTGAATCAGCTCAATCGGATAGCGGATGAAAAGTTATGGCCAAAATACGAAACATGCGCAAAATTGGAATTTAGGACTGCACTTCGTGACGCGTATAGTAAAATTTCTTTTTTCCTTTGACCTTTTTTCCTCCGGATTTCATCGTTTTAGCCCCGAGTTGATTCCATTAAGTCCCAATATTATTTTTATCTGGAAAATAAATAAAAACACACCAAAATGTTCATAAAACATGAGAAACTATAGAAAATATTAGGTTAAATGAGTGGGAAATAGTGATATAATTACCACTCATCATGCACCGAAGCTTGCAAACGTGTGCCGGGGACACGTGTAAAAATTTGAGAACTTTGCTAAAATACGTCGTGCTAACTTGTGCCGATCTTGCTAACATGCGTCGATCTTATGCTCCGGTCATGTATCACCATCACATGCTGCTGACAATCCATATTGCCATGTCAGCACAATTATTGAGTTAATCATCTAAAATGCCACATCAGCAGATAAGGGAATCAAAGTAACCAATCAGGGAGCGCCACGTGGTGCATCGCGACGCGCCCCATCTCTAAGGCCTATAAATTCATCTCGAAATTTCAGTTGTAGATTCATACTCTCTTCTGAATTCTTTCTAAGGATTTGAAGAAGTTTATATCTTGTTTGTTTATTTTCAGTTCTGTAATTAATTTTTTTTACTCTTATGCAAACGTATTTTCTTTTCTTTACTTTTCAGTCTTTATTTTCCGCAATTCACTTTAACGTAATGAGGAGGTAACTCCCCCTGCTGGGGTAAAAGATAAAGCTTTTATTATTGCTAATTAGATTAATATCTCTTAATTATAATATAATAACTATTTAAAACCTGACTTAACGAGGATACCGCCATATTGGTCGGTTGGTAATTAATTATAAATTAGTTTTAACCTGACTAAACTGGATAACTCTTGATTGGTAGGTTGGTAATTAATTATTAATTTGACTTAATCAGGACACCGCCTATATGGCTGGTTGGTAATCATCACACAAAGTTAATATATTATATTAATGGAGATATCTAAAATAGTAGTAATAAAAGTGGATCCTCTAACCCCAACATTTTCTTTTATCGCACTTTTACTTAATTACTTTTCAGCAATTTACTTTTCAGCAATTTCCTTCCAACAATTTTTCTTTCAGCATTTACTTTATGTCTTTTTATTTTATTTAAGCTTTTACTAGCCCTAAATATGTGTCGTAACTAAGTCAGTTATCTGGGGTTGTGATGAAATCTAATATCACCGGTTTATAAGGGGTTAAGTTATGGTTTGGGTAATATAAAGGTTTATTTTATTAAGCCTTAGTCTTAATGCTTCTTGTTAACTGGCCATTAATAAGATTGATTCAGTAAACTTAAAATGAACTAGGAAAATGGATTTTAGGTTAAAGACCTTAGACTCAATAGCCCACGATCTTTATTGAGGATATATAACTCTTTAATAGATTTCCTTACCGGGTAGGAATATACCTGTCGGGCGGGGATAGCCATAATTGAAACTTAATCTTAATGAATTCAGATAACTTAATTGACATAGGAATAATATTTTGCTGGGTTACACTGGATATTTGTATCTGATCATCGGAAAAGGCTTTTATATAATTTTATGTTCCAGGTTAATAAACCGATATATTACACAACCATAAGATAACCACTTCATCTTTAAAAATGATATTGGAAATATTCACAACCCTCGATAGTCTTATAAAATTGAATTTCCAAAATCTATTTTCAAGCAATTTCATTTACTTATTTAAAGTTTAAAGTCATCATCCAATCAAATAACCAATCCAATAGATTCTTGTAAAAATTTGACTTCATAAATTAATAACAAAATATTTTAAGTCCTTGTGGGATCGATACTTTTTATACTACTTGAACGATACGTGTGCACATTATACGCATGTGATTACGCCATTTAGCTATAAAAGGGGGTTTCCCTTTCACATAAACAATTAAAAACCTACCTAGAAAACTCTTCCAAAATTTACAATACTGAGTTCTTAGAGAGAGAGAGAGAGAAAAATGAGGAAATCTTAGAATTCTTGGGAATTCATTCCCTTCCAGCAAACAACCCAGTAGCAATTCAACTTCATAGACGTCTTACTTTAGGAGTTTCTATTGTAACACGGTATCTCCGGCCGAATGTACATCACATCCGGTCAGACATGTACACATCTCTGAACACTTGATAAACATATGAGGTCGCCTTTACTGCATTCTTTAGTTCAATTACTTTATAAATATTCATTTTCAGCATATTACTATCTTTTTCTTATCTTGTATTATCATTTCATGCATGTTAGTATGTTAGTTATCTTATAAATGCCATGTTTATTGTTATTTCGCATAATTACTCACTGTTTGAATGCATATATAACCAGATTTACACTAAATCCGACCGAATATTAAATGCCAATTTTTTTTATCCAGCCAGGCCTTTTCGAAGCAAGACCAGAAAGATATGAGTTCTGATGTGTTCGAATCACATGTTATTCTGTTTACTATCAGTTAAGCATGATTTATCTTTTATAAGTTTCTAGTTTGCAATACACATTCGGCTAGACATGGGCTATGTCTCGTCAGACACTAATGGCACATAAAAATATCTGATTAGGCTTCCATAAGGCTAGGCCGATGTGATGCATGCTTTGATTTGTTAACTTATTATCATATTGCTACTGTATTAGTTTCTAAATATTTATTCATTATTTGTTGTTTCTTTATTATTCATGATTGCCATTGTATATATTTTTTTAATAAATTGTTACTACATGTGATTGCATTATAAGATATAAGGATACCTCTTTTGAGAGTAAATATTATACTAGCATCAGTAAGGGACCATTCCGAACCCAAACGGGCTTAAGATCGGACCTTAGGAGGGATGTAGTGCAGCTTTAAATCATCCCTTATATCTCAGATTGGGTGACGACTCCATTATTCTCGGTTAATCCCCTCGTGGGATTATCAATACTTTCTATGGGCTGCGAGCCTAACAGTGTAGTTGTCACCGATGTCATCGGCATAGCGGTAAACCCCATTTCGCTTTAACACCCCTTCATTGTGAAGAACATAAGTTCTTTTATAATGCTAAGGTAGTGGTGATTAGGGAAATAATCCTTTTGATAAGGAAGGAATTGTTAAGGAAAATGATTATTTGGGAAACTGGTTAAGAATGAAGTTTATGTGTTTATGGAAACCAGTTAAAAGGGAAACAAGTTTAGAAGATCAAGTGTTTCAGTTATTTTAGAAACTCAATACATGTCCGACCAGACTTTAAGAAGATCTGACCTGCATTATTGTCTATATCCGACCAGAAATAGATGATGTCTTGCCAAGCTTTGGCTTTCTGGGTTGTTTTTTGGGGGGTTTCTTTCCTTTCTAGTATTAGACCTTGTAAACTTCCATAAACTCTTCAAATATGTCCTCATAAGAGGCTCATCATCAGTGTAGACATTGCATTTTTGCATATCATGCCCAATGACGAGCCTCGTAAGGAGGCACTACCTTTTCATGTCGTGGAAGTCGCAGAAAGCGGTCGTCGGAAAGGGAAAGTCAAGAATTGACGTTTTGTGGATTTTATTCGCTCGTTTGCTTCGGGTTCGTCGTCGCCTTTTCCATTTCAGAGTCATCCTTTGCTCGAAACATTTTCCTCACCCATTCCTATCCTCTCTTCGACACATCACCCTGCCACCTTTTCTCAAATAATAAACCCAAAACCACCCATGCTACACGTGAATAGCCACCTTTAACCAAACACAAAACAACAAGAGAAACCCATTTCACTACAACTCCCTCTGCACCTTTCACCATTTTCAATAACAATAATTCCTACAATTCACGTTGAACCACCCACCTCATTCTTTCCAATCAACAACCAAAACAATATCCTCCATGACCATTCTGCACAACCCATAACTTATCATTTCCCTCCACAATAACTCATCAATAACCCTCAATCAGTCCACTATAAGCCAGGCCAGCTGCTCTTCTCATCGGGACAGACACCCTCTTTCACGCACCACAATTCACCCTTCATGCAGCCAATTTCATAGCCACGGAGCAGCCTCTTCACCTCACTGCAGTTCACGCCACTCAGCCACCACGCCCTCACCTCACCTTCTCGGCAACTAACCCTCACTGCCAACAGACCTGCACCCTCACATAGCTAAAAAAAACACATGTAACCACCTTCATGAACCCACTGACTTTCACGGCAGTTGACAGCTCCCTCTCCATCATCTTCTTCCCCACGAAAAAACCCTAGACACAGCCCTCACACCACTATCTTGCCCCTCACCTTCATACACTGCTGACCATCACCTTCTCGGTATTACCTTGATCAATCTTCATCATCACCATCAATGATCATTGCTCACTGCATCCTTACACAACATGTAGCCCCACTGACGAGAGTCACTCAAAGATGAGCAACAGAACTCACGTAACCCCCATGGCATTCAACAGCCATATATAAACCCTAAACAACCAACACCCTTTCCTGCTGGTCATCACCTCTCTCAACACTCGCAGCATCCTTGATCCATTCATAAATAGTAATACCCTAACAGTCAACCCTTACTGACCAGCAAACCCTAGACACCTCATGTCAGCCCTCACTCTCTCAGCACACACACGCATAACCCTCATTGTCCTCACCCAAACCAAACCACTTACTCACGTCAAATACACACTGCAACACGTTCACATTCAATGAATACATGCCTACGAACAAGCCTTCCACTTGGTTCCACGTACAAACAATAGCCCATGCGTCCACATAGAGACTGCCATAACACGTGCACAGGCTGTGAACTGCCGCTTGTAACCAAATGAAACCAACACTAAAACAATCCATTGACCAACAAAAACCGTGACCAAAATAACCCAAGAATAATCCAAGAGAGAGAATGAAAATTTGAGTTGAAAAAGAGAAAAAACAGCGAGTGAAAATAACAGAAAAGTACAGAAAAATCATGAGTGAAAATAACGAGTGAAACGGTGTGTGAAAACGGCGAGTCAAAACTGTGAGAAAATGGCCGAAAATGGTAAACTGTAACCGCGGGTGAAAACAATGAAAACAGCAGAAACAGCGATCCGTTGAAAATGGACAAACATCGGAAACGGCGAACCCGGACAAAACAGCGGAAACAACGGATCAGTGAGAACAGTGGGATGCTAACCCTTCCGGCACCGTGGAACGCACTCCCGGATAGCGACTAAAAGGTAAGACCTGAGGGCACCTATTTTACTTATCATCATTTATTTCTTAGTTATTTGTTATTGTTATTCGCATGAATTAATGGATTAGAAAGCATGTAATTTGTTTTTATTGTATGGATTAGTAAATTAAGAAGCATGTAATTTATTCGTATGGAATAATGACGTAAAGAATGTGTTTAGCTTGAATAGTCAGTTTGGCACGTTGTTTGGAATTGTTCGCATGAAACAATGACTTAGTATGTGATGTGATTTCGGATGAATGGAATATGTGTTCTTGCTTGTGGTATATCGGATGGAAACCCGGACGTAAATTCCGTAGCCGATTCCGAATGGACGGTAGTGCGGTCTGCACTCGGGATACAATGCCACGTACCACTTAAGATACACATATCTCGTCTCATCCGAATTTGTATTTGAGCATGTTATAGCCTTTAGGTTATTTGTTTATTATTAAAGCATGATTTCAGTTAGTTTGTTATTTATTGTTAAAGCATATTTAGGTTGTCCTTTATGCATGTTATTAGTTTATGATGTGTTTGGGTAACGATTTATGCATGTTAATGTATGATTCAATGTACTCGTTGTGATATATTGCGTGGAATTATTTGGATGAAAGCATGTTAGATCTAAGTACCCTTGAGCATGCATGCTAAGTAGACTTGGTTAATATTACACAAATCACAAACATTACAAGATGACATAAAGTAAGAGACCATTCCGAACCCAACGGTTTGAGGTCTTCTCCTGCGAGGAGTGAGTGCGGCCTTAAATCTTTGTACCGGTTCACACGGGTGGCGACTCCATGTTATTTCACACTTCTCAACTAGGCCGCGAGCCTAGGACGGCGTCGTCCAGTTTCTGTTGTCTACAGTCTGGCGACTCCACTGGGGATATAGAGAATTGGCTCCGAAATGATATCTTGTAATGTTTGTGATTTGTGTTTAATTAATCATGACTACTGTGTTTATGCATGTGTTTTAGACTGTTGTCATTTGTGTTTATGTGTGTTTTGGACTATGTCATTTGGATTTATTTGGACTCTTTGTTAAAAGATATGAACTCGTTTTCGTTTAAATCGGGACAAGTTCATGTCCTTTTGACAATTAGGTCAAAATTTCTGAAATGCCGATGGGCCAATTTGTGTTTGGGCCTTTTCATCATTTGAAGTTTTAGCTGTGTGTTATTGCAAAAGTGTAAACCTGTTAGGTCTTTTCAAACTGGAACAAGTTTGTACCGCGCGTAATGATGTGATGGAATACTTTAAAATGATAACAGGCCAATTAGTGTGAATCATTTTTGAGTTTATTTATTTCTGTACATCATACATCATATGTCATGCATACATGCATCATGTTAACCTTTTTTATCTTAGAAGCCATTATAGACTCTCGTTGGGTTGGGAAAGAAGAAAGATCCGTCAAAAGAATCGTCAACCAGTATGAGTGAGTCAGTCAACGAAGAATCTCGTCTAAATCAGCTGGAAGCCAATGTAGCTGAGATTTTTGAGCAGTTGCAAGTCCTGAACAATGATGTGACCAGTTTGACCGTGCCCTATACAGCTAGTAACAGAGACTTGTGCAACCAGAATGAAAAGATCATTGGGAAACCTTCAAAGACCGAGTCTACTTCCTCAAAGATCTCTCCTATCAGAAACAGACAACTCTCCAGTTTGAGTAAACCGTTGTCAAAAGATGTTTGAAAAACTGAAGATGTAATGAGAATAAGAGTTAAAGGATAATTGTTGTTCTACCTCAGAAGTCTGGCATAGAAAATCTCTGACTTTAGATTTCAGCACTTGTCGGAAACAAATCAGATGACTGACACATTGGTGACACTAGCTGCGGCTTGAGAAAATCCAGAGAAATTGGTGATGGGACCACTTGTGCTGACAACTGCAAGCAAGCCGGTGTATGAGACATGAGAGATATCGGATGTGGAAGCCGATGACAGAAGGCCTTGGTATTATGATGTTCAGAGGTATCTGAAACATGGAGAATTCTCAGAAGAAATAAGCAGAAAAGACAGAAAATTGGAAACAAGGCCAGAAGATTACCAGATTGGAAAAAATGAGTTTACCGAGTCAGCCGATTGTAAGCAGATTGAAGCTGCATTTTGCCTGAAGAAAAGAAGACTGAGCAGTCACCAAGGGAACCGGTCGAAGACCTAACCCAGCGGGATAGGAAACGCATCCATGCATACACGTAATTTCCATATTTTGTTTTTGTTGTGTTTTTGCAGATTTCAGAAAAAAACCCGCAGAAGACGACCAGAGACATATGGCGTCAATGAGCGCAATGAGGATTCAACCCATCACAAAAGGGAGTATCTCTACACTTGCATACTTACATGCACACGTATTTATTCTGTTGTTTGTTATTTGCGGTTTAAAGAAAAAAAAAAAGAGAAAGAAGAGAAAGCAGTAAGAATCAGAAAATCGAAAAGCGGCGCGAGTACTAAGGACGACGGTGAAGCCACATGACAGAAGAATTTCGGTCATGTCTGGCTGAAGATGATGAAATTAATGCTGAAAGGGAAGCAACCTATGCAATTTGCTGTGATTTCTGTTTTATGTTTTATGGAATTTCTAATTTTGTGTTATTTTTGCAGGAAAAATCAAAGGCGGAGCAAGGAAGGAAAGCAGCAAAGATCAAAAGCGGCAAGCACTAAAGAAGAGGTGGTGATGCCACACTGACAGAAGAACTTCGGTCATGTCTGGCTGAAGACAATGAAGTTGACACTAACAGGGAGGCAGCCTATGCAATTTGCTGTGATTTCTATTTCATGTTTTGCGGAATTTCTAATTTTGTGTTATTTTTGTAGGGTAAAGCAAAGGATGAGCAAGTTAAGACATAGAAATTGGTGCTTGGCAATCACAAGAATGGGAGCTAATTCATTAGTAGTGGCAGAGTAAGGAAAGAATTCCTGAGATGCACCTTAATGAATTTATATCAAGCCAATGGCGTACTGAGTACACAATTCCTTTACCCTTAATTATTACTTTGGCTTTGTTATTTTCTGTTATTTTCGTAAGTATGGTCCATACTTTTTGACATCTCATTGCTTATTCGGTTGTTTTCCCATTATTTTCATAGACAGGATCCATGCTTCTTGACCTTTCGTGACTTGTTTTGATATTTTCGTAGACAGAATCTACAACTGTTTGGACCGTTGATGACATGTTGAGGTGGAAGGGATCTACAACTTTTGACGTTTGAGAACTTCTGTTGGTATTTTCTGTTATTTTTGTGGAAAGAATCCACAACTTTTTGACATGTCATGATTTCCTTTGTTATTTTCTGATTATTTTCGTGGAACGAATCCACAACTTTTGACATCTCACGATTTTCTCTTGTTTTCGCAGACAGGATCCAGTAACCTTTTTGACTTCTGACGACTCTTTCTATGGTTTAGCTAACCATCGTTATTGCAATTAATGTTCACTCTTTTGCAGGTCCTATAAATTCAGCTCGGCATTGCTCTCCTCAACACGATCAGACATATATCCAAAGTAAAAAAGAAAAAATGGAAGCAACCTCACAGCAACGATTCAAGAAAATTTGTGTCTTCTGTGGATCTAACCCTGGTAACATACCTAAATTCTTGGAAGCTGCTAAGGAATTGGGGCGAGTCATGGCTGCGAAAACTTGCACTTGGTATATGGCGGTGGCAATCTGGGAATGATGGGAGCTGTTTCAAAAGCCGTTCAAGATGGTGGTGGTCATGTTTTGGGAATCATCCCGAGACCTTTGGCAGATGAACAGTTAATCGGGCCAACAAATGGAGACGAGCGCATTGTATCAGATATGTCTGAACGACTCCATGAAATGATTAATGCAGATGCGTTCATTGCATTACCAGGTGGACTTGGCACATTCGAAGAATTATTTCAGTGGCGTCATGGGCACACCTAAACGTTCACGGAAAATCGGGTTGCTTAATATTGAGCACTTCTTCGATTTCCTGTTTGTGTTCTTGCGGAAGCAAGAGACATGAATTTGTCACCAAATCTGTGGAAGACATTTTCCTGACGGCAACAAATGCCGAAGAGTTGATTGACCAGATCCTGGCTTTTGAGCCGAAGCTTGACCCTATCATCTCCAAATTGGACTGGACTGATAGTAATCGTGGCAAGAAGCGCAAATTGGACATTGATCTGATCAGTGATGTGCCATGCTGACCAAGTATTCCAAGGCCTATTTGAAAGTTTGTGTTTTAATTGAAAAGTTTGTATTTTATTTTAATTGTGAAAAAAAAAAAAAGAAAAAAAAAATGAATGAAAAACGTGAAAAAAATAGAAAAAAAAAGAGAAAAGAAAAAAAAGAAAACGAAAAAAAACGATGAAAAAAAAAAAAAAAAAAGAGAGAGAGAGAGAAAATGAGTGAGAGATAAGTCTTTGATGGTTAGACATATGTCCTGTGATGACATTGCATGCTGTAGGGAGAAACCCTAGAAACAAAAAGTGCGAGACGCGCTCTCATCCAGTACTTTGAATGGATTGATCTTAGATTAGACTCCTAAGCACTTGATTACGGGATCATGGTAGTGGAAGCCTGAGTGGTTAGTTAGGTGACTAGTTGAAGGGATGAAGTATCGGTGAATGACCGTTTGCTTGAGTGTCCACACTTGTTTACTGATGCTATGATATATGATATGGTTGAATAAAGAAAAAAAGTCTCTGAAATAAAAAAAAAAAGAAAAAGAAAAAAAAATACACACCTATAACCGATAAGCGGTGAAGCTACCCATGGGCGAGTGAGTATTAGGACCACCATGAGAGAAATGCTACCTTAAAGGGTTAGGGTGTGTCAGAAAAAAAAAAAAAGAAGAAATAGAAAAAAAAAAAGAGAAAAAAAGAAAAAAAAAATGAAAAGAAGAGACAAAAGAAAAGAAAAATGAAGACCATATCATGTTGAGTATGCTGAAGTAATCACAGAATGTGATTAAGACATCCAGGTTGGTTGAACCCACTGGTTTCGATTCTCTGAAACGAAATCACCAAGTTGGCTTACTTAAGGACTAAGCTGCGAAAGAGCCTGGCACACACACACATGGGGTCTAGCTCAGATCACTCGTTCAGATGATTGGGTTTGAGTATGTCGAGTCTTTGAAGGTTCTTCGGTTTCAACGCGAAAGCATTCGTTGAGGATAAGATATGTCTATCTATCAAAGATTATCTCGTGAGAAGTGATTGTAATGTGTGAAATAGAATATCATGTTAGCTTAGGGGCGAGGCCTCATATCAGCTTGGGGGCGAAAGCCCCACATCAGTATCAGTTTGAAGGCGAAGCCTATCTCAACCTGGGGGCGAGGCCAACATCAGTTCATGATCAGCTATCAGTGGGGATGGCATTATGGGGCGGGGCCCACATCAGTTCATGATCAGCATCAGCCAGGTATGGCATTATGGGGGTGGGGCCCACATCAGTTCCGGATCAGTATCAGCTGGGGTAGGCAGCCTGGGGGCGGGGCCCACATCAATCAGAACAGTTTCTGCCGGAATGGCATTCAAGGGACAAGGCCCAATTACATCAGGATCAGTATCAGTCGCGTATGGCATTCTGAGGGCGAAGTCCACATCAGTTCATGATCAGTATCTGCCGGGTATGCCGTTCAGAGGGCGGGGCCCACATCAGTTCAGTATCTGCGGGTATGGCACTCTGGAGGTGCGGCACATCAGTTTAGTATCTGTTCTGCCGGTATGGCACTCTGCGGGTTGAGGCCCACATCATAATCGGTTTTTGTTGAGTATGGAAATCTGGGGCGAGGCCCACATCATTATCAGTCCTTCCCGGGTATGACACGCTGTGGGTGAGGCCCAAAATCACTATCATTTTTGCCGGGTATTACACTCAGGGCCGATGCCTACATCAGCTCCAGTATCAGCTCAGGGTTCGTGACCACATTTAAGTTTCAATTTCAGGGATGAGTCCCAAGGCCGAGGCCTACATCAGCTCCAGTAGCAGCATCAGGGTCGAGGCCCACATCAGTTACAGTATCAGTTTTTGGGACGAGTCCCAGGGTCGAGGCCCACATCAAATCAGTATCAGTGTCAGGGATGAGTCCCAGGGTTGAAGCCCACATCATTATCAGCAGTTCGGATGAGTCCCAGGGCCGAGGCCTACATCACATCTATTACAGTACAGTTTTTGGGACGAGTCCCAGGGTTGAGGCCCACATCGGCATCAGTATCAGTTTCGGGAATGAGTCCCAAGGCCGAGGCCTGCAGCAGCATCAGTATCAGATTAGGAGCGAGGCTCCACATCAGTATCAAATGGGAGCGAGGCTCATATCAGTTCAGGTTGGAGCGAGGCCCATATCAGAATTGGGCAAGGCTACCACCATATCAGCTTTGGAGCGAGGCTCCACATCACATAGCTGGGGGCGAGGCCCATATCAGCATGGAGCAAGGCTCCACCCCATATTATCATGAGGGCGAGGCCCACATCAGCTTCAGTGTCAGTTTGGGGGCGAGGCCCATACCAGTATCAGTTTGGGCGAGGCCCATGTTAGTATCAGTTTGGGCGAGGCCCATATCGCATCAGTTTGGGCGAGGCCCATATCAGTAT